>JAVYIG010005315.1:0-139646 GCA_035222895.1 Strongylocentrotus droebachiensis | reverse complement strand
AAAAGCATTCAAAGTTTCTCAAAAAATATTGGCATATATCGAACCAGGCGCAGACCCAGGGGGGGGGGGGGGGGGGGCGAGCGAGCCTTGCCCCCCCCCCCCAAAAAAAAAGACGGGGCAAAAATAAAAAAGGAACAAAAAATAGTTTTTAAAAAAAGGCGAAATATCTATGCGAAATATCAAACCGGCGCGATTTTCAAATTTTCGTGGTCAAAATAGAAAAAATAAAATTAGTACTCACTACAACCCCCCCCCCCCCCCCCCCCCCCCCCCCCCCCCCCCCCCCCCCCCCCCCACTGAGCGAAATATCGGCCGTCATGACTTTCAAATTTCCGGGGGCCAAAAAAAAGGAAAGTAGTGCTCACTACCCCCCCCCCCCCTCCAGAGTTGATTTCTTTAAAATCTTTCCGATCTAGTTCAACATTCTCATATTTTTTAACCTGAAAGCGAAATGTCTCTCTGAATACAAAATGTTACTTGCAGTTACTTTCTTAACTTCTCTGTTTTTTGATGAAATGAAGCCATCGTTTCTCACTCAACTACAAAATGCCAAATATGAGGCTTCGGCGGGGGTGGGGAAGGGCGGATACACAGGTCTTTATTTAACCTCCAAAAATTATATTCCTACAATCCTACTATTGGTATCTAGGCGGTTAAATTTCAAATCATATCGTAGCACAAACTGTAAATAAAAATCGACATTCCTTGACGTTCTTGTGATTCCCATAGACACGCAGAGATGTTTAATTACTATGAAAGGTATCATATTTAATCAGCAAATAAAATTCAAACGTGGTTTATTTCAAATTACCAAATTAGTACTCTAGCTAATGAATAATCAACATAACAAAAAAACAGTATGCCAAAGCGGTGAGCCCAGATGAGCCAAGATGTGAGCCTTATCGTCAATACCCCCCTTATGCCACCAGGGCCCCGTCTTACAAAGAGTTGATATCAATCGTAACTTATTTGCGATTGATATCAATCCTAACTATGTACATAAGAGATAGGAGACTGCAAACTTGCGATTGATTGAAGGACTTACGATTGATTTGGATCAATCGTAACTCTTTGTAAGACGGGGCCCTGGTGTTACTGCGGATTTTGTTCTGCCCCTCCCCCGCCCCCCCAGTTTTTGCTCACTACGCCACTGTGTTTAATGGATAAACTTCCAATGTATTCGACTATCGGGCTTTTTTTTTTCCTTCTGCAAAATTTTGTGGTTTTGTTCCGATTGTTCTACCCGACTACTTGTCGGTAAGCAGCCCGGGAACCGACTGCTTTATCTCCGAGCAGGGCGGCGATCCGAGGAGGACGTCCCCCCCCCCCCTCAATTTTTTTTTTGGGGGGAGGGGAGGGTCGTCCCCCGGAAAATTTGAAAAAGTGCAACAAAAAAGTGTATAGCAAATACTGATTTAAGACTGCAACAAACGTTTAGGCTCTGGAGGGCCCAAGAGTGCAGCGTTTAGACAAATAAAAGTGCAAAAATCTTCTCACTCGGTAGCTACGCTCCCTCGCATAATATCCTTTAAAGTGTTCAGGTGAATACTGTAGAAAAGAGAAGTGTGAAAAAAGTATATTGCTTGTTTTTATACTAGTTTTGCTAAGGAGAGTAATTTGTTAATACAACAAAACTTCAAAAACCTGTGAGGGGGGTAGTCACTTCCGTCACCTTCAGCCGTCTCATTCACTATGCTCCCTCACACTGGCGTAATGATTTTTTTTTGAGGGGGGTGGGCTGGAGGATGGGGGGGGGGGGCAGTTGCCCCCCCTAATAAAATTCAAACGTGGTTTATTTTTAAATCGATACCAGTGATTTACAAATGGTGCTGCCAGAAATATGGCAAGGTTTTTCCATGAGCTTCCGGGAGCTTTGCCCCTGGACCCCACCAAGGGCCCTAAGGCGGGGCCCTGGATGCTCACCTGACCGTTATCAAATGCCTAAAACCCCTGAGCTTCATGGGGCTGACCCCTTGACCCCCGCCGGGGCTTTGCCTCTGGACCCCACGCCAATTTGCGCTCCACTTGCTTCGCTCACTTTTCTCTACCTGATCGTAAATACTTTAGCCTCCCCCCCCCCCCCCCCATTTTGAAAAACGTTCCGCGGGGCCTGCATGTAACTTGTAAAAGTGGGGTGATGGGGATTATTTTCTCCCCCCCCCCCCCCCAAACGTTTGTTATCTTATTTCGGCATTGTTCCTTTCCCTCGCATTTCGTCCCCCCCGGTCCTATGAAGAAAAAAAAAATCACCGCCCCTGTCTCCGAGGGAATCGGTAATGATGATAAATGACTTACCAAAGGCATTGATCGAAACTTATCATCAACATCCATCTCGACATAATAGGATTAAAGGTAATGCACAGTTTTGGGAAATTTTGAAAATTGGATGGATAGTAATTCTTCAAAATGTTGATATATTTGGATGCCCCTGTGGATGTATTATAAGCACTAGAAAATTTAACACTTCTGCTTTCGAGAAATTGAATAATCAAAAATTTACCAGTGCTCCTGGTAAATTTCAAATATTTCAAATAGCGCCTAGCCATTCCATGGTATAGCTGCGACCATGAAAATCTCAGAATATGCAGTTTTTATATAAAGTTTCCAAAACGGAAATAGCAAATCGGTCGATTGTAGTCAAGAAACATTGTTTTAAAGCTCAAGTAATATCAGTCTTGAGAGGGCGCTATACAACATAATGAGTTTATTATTTACAATTTCATCACTTTAGACTCGATTTCAATCGCGACAATGACCATTGAATACTGTAAGACTGCATAATTATGCTTCAAATACGTTCATTCGAACCAAATTCACGACCCCATACCAAAACTGTGTATTACCTTTAATGAATTAACATCAATATTCCATCTACGTCACAATCTCAAATTTCACCCTACCACTACTCAATATTGATTATACACTGACCATCACTACTGCCATAATCTCGATCAACAACATCACAAGAATTCAGTGTGGTTTTTGGAACTCACTTCTTTCCTCTCTTTGCGAGATTGGCAATCTAGAGTAGGCCCTTCTTTATATCTCAGAATTTACCTATTTCAGCAAATGTGAAATGACTAACTTCGTTGGAGGGGCCTTTGGATTTGAACGTTTTTAAACTAAAATATGGCGCCATATATATGCTGTGAATCATCATCCTCATTAGTGGCATATTACCTTTGACCATCACTTTAACATCATCTATAAACATCCCCATCATTACTAACATTAAAGTCATCTACTTCCCCCATCACAACCATCCGCATCCCCTAGATCAATTCAACTGAATTCACCATAATCATCATCATCATCACAATCATTAACAGCAGCATCAGCATCACCACAATCATATACAGCAGCATCAGCACTTTTATCTTCATCTATTATCATCCTTTGCAGCAGCAGCACCACCACACACCATCGTAATAATCACCATCAAAATCATTAGCACTATTATCACCACCACCATCATCATTGTCAGTACGAGTGATAGCAGTTTAACTGAAGAGCAACCATGTTTAAAATAAATATATCATCATAATAACTCTCTCATCATATCATCACAATCACTCTCTCTCTCTCATCATATCATCACAATCACTCTCTATCGGCACCACCGTCATCTTTACCATTGTCACCTTCGTCATCACATTAACAGCATCAATATCTCCATTAACATTATAGTCATGCAGTCCTCATCAATACAACCTCCGCTTTAATCACCATCGTCACCACCATCATCATGCCCACCACCATCAACATCTATCATCGGTCCTCACTATCATCATCATCATTATAATCACCACTAACATTTATATTCAGTCCTCTTCATCACCATCATCATGCCCACCACCATCAACATATATCGCTTGTCTTCACTGTCATCATCATAATCACCATCACCACTAACATTTATATTCAGTCCTCACAATCACCATCATCATGCCCACCACCATCAACATCTATCGCTGGTCCCCACTATCATCATCATCATGCCCACCACCATCAACATCTATCGCTGGTCCCCACTATCATCATCATCATTATAATCACCACTAACATTTATATTCAGTCCTCACAATCACCATCATCATGCCCACCACCATCAACATCTATCGCTGGTCCCCACTATCATCATCATCATGCCCACCACCATCAACACCTATCGCTGGTCCCCACTATCATCATCATCATTATAATCACCACTAACATTTATATTCAGTCCTCACAATCACCATCATCATGCCCACCACCATCAACATCTATCGCTGGTCCCCACTATCATCATCATCATTATAATCACCACTAACATTTATATTCAGTCCTCACAATCACCATCATCATGCCCACCACCATCAACATCTATCGCTGGTCCCCACTATCATCATCATCATTATAATCACCACTAACATTTATATTCAGTCCTCACAATCACCATCATCATGCCCACCACCATCAACATCTATCGCTGGTCCCCACTATCATCATCATCATGCCCACCACCATCAACATCTATCGCTGGTCCCCACTATCATCATAATCATAATCACCACTAACATTTATGGTCAGTCCTCACCATCAACATATATCGTCGGTCCTCACTATCATCATCATCATCATAATCACCCCTAACATTTATGGTCAGTCCTCACCATCAACATATATCGTCGGTCCTCGCTATCATCATCATAATCACCACCATCAACATATATCGTCAGTCCTCACTATCATCACTATCATCATCATCATAATCACCACCATCAACATATATCGTCGGTCCTCACTATCATCATCATCATCATAATCACCCCTAACATTTATGGTCAGTCCTCACCATCAACATATATCGTCGGTCCTCACTATCATCATCTTAATCACCACTAACATTTACGGTCAGTCCTCTTCATCACCATCATGTATCTTCAGTCCTCACCATTACCTCCACCACTTTAATAACTTCAGACACAATACACCACAGGAAACATACAAGAAAGAAAAGAAGTAATCAGATCATTAGATCAATATTGTACTGTGCTTTCAGTGCATTTATTTTTAAATTTTCCTCTTTTTTTCTCAATGAGTTGATTTTTTAAAGTTTATGATACAACACCTTAACTACATAATCGTCACCTTCTCTCTTCCTATCTGTGCTAATTGGCACAACCTTCTCTAGGCAACCGCTATCTTCACTCCAAGAAACTTATTAAATAATGGTAACACTTTCGATGGGTGTGACTTGAGACCATAATTGGTGTGCATCCTAGAAGTAATTCATCTACAATTGTTTAAACTTGTAGTCATCATCATCATCATCATCTTCAGCATCATCATCATCAACAACATTATCATCGTCATCAATGTTTCTTTTTATTAGTAATACTTACATTCTACAAGTGCACTATGCGACCAGCCATTCCGCACCAAGTCTTTTTACGACGGATGAATTCTTTCTTTAAAAAGTATATAATATAGAGTATCAAAAATGCCATTCAAAGACAGCATGTTATACACTTATATCAGTAGACTGTACAAAGAAAACACATCGTGGTCTTTGGTAAACAAAATAAAGGCTCTGGTTTTTTTTTTAAATCTCATAGAATTTTTTTTTTCTGTCACCACAGATGTTGAACAGTTTCACTTTTATACCACCACTTTGACTAAAACACAGCAAAAAAAATATTCGTTGACCACTAATTCCCTTCTTTTCATGATATAAAATACAGGAGTACCTCCTTTTTTGTACACAGGCATCTGGTGGAAGATTGTGTATACTGCATTTTGATGGAGATTTCAATGCAGAACACGACATGCCCATCTTGCTATATAACACAAACAATGACTCCCGTAGTGAACACTAAATCTTGTATAAAAAAATGTCACAGATTTTACATGATGTACTGAAAAAACTTGCACTTCATTTTTCATGCTTTAAAAGATTGCAGTAAAAGATATCATCCAAGGAAAAACAACAATACAAAAACACCATCTCAGATGCCCTGGGCAGATTATCTAACGAGTGCATTACATCTTTTTAAAATGGAAGTAATTAGGGCTTCGCTTGATGTGGGATCCTCCACAACAAAGTTTTCCCTTACAGTACTGTGCCAATAAGATGCTTACGGTATTGTATACCCATCTATGTCCTTCTCCATCAAAAAACAAACATCAAAATGCATAAATGTTTACCATGAAATATACTGTTTGTCTTGTGTACATCATCTAAAAGGCCGATTGCAACTTGTCCTTCAATGAATATCTAATATACGTTATTTCTTTCTTTAATATATTAAATCAATGATATATCTTATTTATTTTCAACCAGTTTCACCAAAAGTCACCACAACACAGAACCAATTTTGTTACCGCTACCCAATACCACATTTCCACTAGAACACCAATTACCACCAGATTCCACAATTTTGGACAGAATTCACATGCAACACAAAAACGGCCAAAAAATATATATAGAATGCCTGATGACAATTCAAGCCGATTCTACGGTCATCGGCTCGAACGAAGGAAAGAAATAACTTTGTGCAAATTTGTACAATCCCATCAAAACAGAAAAAGAAAATTTGAAACTGAAAAAGAAAATAACATACATCAACTCTGATACCAAACATTTTACAGAATAGATCACATCAAAGTTCAAAAATTCTGCACTCTTTTTAAAAAATAATGGTTGTTCTTCAAAATTCTCGACTAATATTTTATCTATAATCTTCAAAGGTACCATTGGTAAAAAATGCTTATTCAAATACGAGCTTGGTACGGAATGACTGGCTGTCAAAATGTGCATAAAATATTTTTAATAATTTTTTTTCATATTTTCTGTTGCTTTTTTTCTTCTCAATGCTATATTTTCATTTTACATGCTACCAGTACTTTGCTCTTAAAAGTAAACTTAATTTATATCTCTCCTGGTTCACTTCTGAGCCTATACAAAACTTCTTTCTCTTCTTCTTCTTCGTCCATCCGTTCCTTTTCCTCCTCCTCGTCCTTCAGTACCACTCCTGGTAAGCCGATACGGTTTCCATGGCAACGAGATGGCTTGGAGGATCCTCCTTGAATGTTAATGAGTGATTCGCAGCATCACCATCAGCACAAAGCGCTTCTCTCCTTGAGCAATCCAGCGTATGATCTATCCAGACATTCTTAAAACGGAATGTGTTCCCATCGTCCTCAGGCCTTGCACAGTCCATCCTTAACCCCTTGACAGCTACAATCTCATACCCCATAGGTTCATCACAGGGGCAGCTTGGTTCCATTAAGCAATGAGTTAAAGTCATCACACAAGGAATCAATCCATGTCCTCCTCCTTCTCCTCCATGCCATATTCAAGAGGTATATTCAAAAAAGCTTCAATCATAAATAAAAATCACCTACTTTTTGTGATGCAAAGATAGATTTAATCAAAGATAAGAAGTCAATTCTACATCTCGAAAGTCCCGAGATAACTAATCTACATTTTTCTATGTTTTTTCTTCATTTTCGTATCTTTTCTTCTCAATCTACATATCATACAACTTCTACTGGCTACGAATGTAAATGTACTTTTAGAATCATAATATGTCTAGAGCTATATGTGAAGTGAAAGAATCGTTATACTACATGATCTCAATATAAATTAAGCTGTTGTTTCAAGTGTCTGAGAAAAATCATAGATTTTAAGCCAAATCACTACATTTGTGTACATAACTTAACAAAAATTTAAAAGAAAAATGACAGAACAAAATGATTGCATTTACAAGCATGTGATCACATATGAAGTGAAGATGTACATTGTGTGACTAATAATCTGCTGTAAAGGTACTGTTTAAAATCCGAATGGACATGTCCAAATTTTAATCTTCTTATTCATTTTGTTTCAGGCATTAAGAATTATACTGTAGCAATTTAGGTTGATTTTTGAAAAAGACCAATTAAATTAAAGCACTATAATTATTCCTATATGCTCTCTTCGAAGTGAATTTTCTAATGAGATGTTTGCAAACATTTGCACGATACAAATCATTTTATTTCACAATAAAATAGCTGAAATCATAACACCAAAAATGTTTGTGAATTGTGTTGTCTCTGGAAAGAGATGGATATGTGAATTGTGGAATGAAAAGCTGATGCCTTCAAATCAACAAAAAACAGAGCGTTTAATTATTCACTGATGCAGCATTGTTTCATCAATGAGTTGAAGATTGGCCAGGAAAGGCAAATAATTAAAATACTTTACAAGTAAGTAGCAATGATGGCCTTTGAAATAAGATACTTTTGTCTTTTCAAGATCAAAAAAAGTACAATCCTTTCATGATTTTAAAGTCTAAAAAATGCAAATTATATAATTGGAAATAAAATACTATTCCTCTTTAAAAGGAAAAGCTCTAAACAAAACATTTGTTTTATGGTACAAAAGCATTACATTTGATAACATATAAACTGCGGGAGTACAAATGAGTTGAAAGTATAATCAATGTCTGGCAGGATTAAGTACTTTAAACGCTTCCCACATTAATACCGGATAATGCTTGATCACTGAATACAATTACCATCATAAAACTGAATGAGAGCTGCAATGTTTCTGACGTTGCTATATAGATAGTACATGAATGAGAAATGTACAGAACTTCAATAAATAATGAGATATCATACAAAATAGTACATCAACATACAGCATGAATACAGTTTATCATCACCCTCCTTGACATGGTCATTGACGACTACATTGCCTTGTGTTTCTTTAACATGCAAATAAATAAAACATGCAATATCAACCTAACATAAAGAAAGAGCTTGTTCTGAACCTCTCAGAATAAAATTAAAAAGCAAATGAAGAGAGTTGCATCTAGTGGCACATGCATGTATACAAAATGGAATGTACAGAGTTACGGCATTACCAATGGGCAAGTACATGGTCAATACTTTCCAATAAATGGACCAAAATATGTTTTGATTGTCACAAGAACTAATGCTGATGTTCAGTTTATCCCAAAGCCCAAAAATTCATTTCTTGCAACTGAGGCGGGAAATTTGGAGGATAGCGTTTGTTGATCATCCTTCACATGATATGGTAATGTTTGTTATGCTTCCATATTGTCTGGTTGGAGCCAAAAGGGCGTTTACTCTGTGTTAAATTACAAGAGTTAACACCCTTCTGGCTACAAACAGATGATATTTATGTTGGTACTAAAGTAACTGCAAAATATTTGGAAGAGATTTCAAAACTACAGAATATGGAATTCTCAGACATGTTCAGTCTTTGGTCACTCTGCTGATGAACGTTGAGTACAAACAGCTGAACAAATGAGACAGGCAGAGGGACAGGCAAATAGAAGGAGGAGAATGGTTTGCACTACCTGGAATGAAGACTTTGTTTGGTCCTATGAGAGGAGATGATCAATGTATGGATGTAGAGAGAGAGAGAGAGAGAGTCAGGAGTGTGATTTTCACTCGAGACAGACAGCGCACCCGCCCGCCAAGCGAATTAATAAATTACTGGCTATATCGAGATTATTCTCAACAACATCGGTAAATGTACTACATGTGGAATGGCTAATTAAAAAATGAAAGGTATCAAGAAGACTCGATCCCCTTCAAGGAACACTTGGGTTGGGTTGGTGATAATTACACAAAATTCTGATTGTTCCAAAAGTAGCCATATCCCGTAACAAAAGGGTTCTTATATTCCCAGAAAAAAGGAGGAAATGTTATTACAAAAGGATATCCTCTCTAGACATTATTATTGATTGATATCAGTACATGTAGCTGGGTTGTATACTACGTGTAGTTAATGATACTTAAAAGATATCTTGGTAGCCTATCAATGAAAAAGTTATGAACTACTATGTGTATATGAACATCACATCTCCAAAAGAACTCATCATAAATTATGACAATTTTAGTGGATGTTAAAGCATACCTTTCTAAACACATTTATCCATTATTTCTACAGAACTTTGGTGCAGAGTTAGGAAAATAAAGCCATCCTTATCTTGGATATACACTGAATTATAGCAATGGATTGTCTTCCAACACAAAACTTTATCAAAAGGATCACACAGTTTTCTTCTTCTTGTCCAAGAAAAATAAAAACATCTTGTTTGGTCCCCTCCTTTCTGTACAAATCAACACTTATATAAAAATACAAAAACCAAAGGGTGACACCTTAATTTCCATGGTGGAGTTGGTTTGTACTGTACCACTCCATTTAGATCCAGTTAACCAATTGGGTTATAGTCAAATTGGGAAGGAAAATCCTAAGGGGGAAAAAAAAAATTGCCTCCAAAACTTAATACCTGAACATATCTTTTAACAAATTATCAAAGATTTCCACCCAAAAAAAAAATCCTTTATTTTTTTCCAAATACATGGGAGAGAAATGCAACCAATGCATTTTATACTGCACAAATGAGAGTGCATTTTGAAAAGTTAGCTGACAAGAGAAAACTCCAACTCTGATTGGGTGATTACATGTGTGTGAAGTTTCAGGGGCATTGGTTTTATCTAATTTGTGGATGTTAAAACTGTTGATTGGTTGATTCTATACAGAGAGAATGAGAGGATATGAGCAGTGATTTGATGAAGTGAATACAACATAAAAACATGTAAACTAATTCTAGACTGCTGCACAAAACACCACCATACTCTTTGGTTGTCCGACACAACATGGAAAATAAATTAAATCAATAAATAAGTACTCTAAACACAGAAATATATCAGCTTGGCTTTATCGTACAAAATAACGTGCATGGGGATTGACTTACAAAAAGAAGAGATTTCTGATCTCAATAACTTAAGACGACAAATAAGAAAAAAGGAGTAACACATGATTCCTTCATTTCAAACAAAAGAAAAAACGATTGCCTATCGAGCAACTTTTCCAACTACTTTTGGCCCTCCTACTTGAGGGTTATATGGCATATAAATATTGCACTTCTTTTTGATTTGGCCTGAGTTTTTCTTTGAAGAAAGAATAGCACAGACCAAGAACACGATAACTCATGAATGAGGAAATCATTTTTTCCTCTTGAAAAAAAGCAGCACAGCATATTAAAAACTTAATCTTCTTTCTCATCTTGTTACATCTCACCATTTGTTTTTGTTTTGTAGATTAATGTAAGCCGCTGCTCTTTGAATTCACTAATATATAAGCACTGCTGGCAGAAAATATATATTTCACCATTTTGTCTTAATTCTGAAATCAAATGAACCATGCATTGTTTCTTCACATGCAGCTTGTCATAGAACTTTCTACAATTCATTAGAAATAATAATTGCATGAATCTTTTCTGTAATTCAAAGCAAAAAGTAAAAATAAAAAGAAATATTCCACATTCTCATTTCCTTTCATTATAACAATATGTATAGGTGAGAGTTCATCATTTCTCTATCAAAACCAGCTTCCAAATCGAATACCATTTCTTACATGATTCTTCTACCAAAACTCATTCAATGTACTGTAATGTAAATAAGAAAATCATATATACAAATTATGCAATTCAACAATCTTCAGTATTAAATCTTCATCAGTTTTTTTCTTATACTCAAAATGCTACAAATGTCCTAAAAATTCCAAAGTAAGCTTGATAAGAATATGTACAAAGTTGATTTCTTTATCATTCAGTCATCGCAAAAATCAATGTCCAAATTTCTTTCCATATCACTGCACATGTAGAGGATGGAATCAAAATTTGAATACGAGAAAAGAAGAAATTTTCTCTTTGTCAGACACTTGATGGGGGCGTAACATCCAAAGCCTGGCACAGCCTCTGTTCATATGCAAAAAGAGAAGAAACAGAACACAAATGAATTATAACAAGGTAAAGAACTTGGGTTAATATTCAAGCATGAGAACTAAATTATCAATGTGCACGGATAGTGTACCTATCCTGTATTGTTAAGAATAGAGATTGAATGATAAACCACTCACTTGTTTCAAACAAGTTCTTATAAAGGTGAAATAGTTTCAAACAAGTTCTTATAAAAGTGAAATCGTTTCAAACAAGTTCTTATAAAAGTGAGATTGTTTCAAACAAGTTCTTATAAAAGTGAAATTGTTTCAAACAAGTTCTTATAAAAGTGAGATCGTTTCAAACAAGTTCTTATAAAAGTGAAATCATTTCAAACAAATTCTTATAAAAGTGAGATCATTTCAATAATGCAGTCTTCCAATCCAACCTGGGAAGTGAAAGATGCTAAAGTTTCATTTTCAATTCAGAGGAACTAAAAGACTACACTGTCTACACGGTTCATAGAAAAGGTTTAACAGTAATGGCAGGATAAGGGAAAGGCAAGTATTTTTTCTTTTGTATGCAGTTTAAAAAAAGTTATTTAACATGTCTTATACAACATATATGAAGCAACATTGCTCTGGGCTATATCTCATCAAAGATATAGGGTTGTGGTAGGTGTTGGGATAGGGTTTTGGATTAGGTTTATGTATAGTGTGTGATCAAGGATTGAAGGTATAACGGTAACTTTGATGAATACATTAACAATGAAACTAATGTCACCGGAGCACATGTGGTGTACATACCTGCTCTAGAAGGCATACCCCTACAGAGCATCTGTTTATTCTTTAGTAGGGCTTGTTGGCATCCTTAGGGCGCTTGTGTTGCACTTTGAGTCTCTTCATGCCGATCTGGAAGCCATTCATTGCCTGGATGGCAGCTTGAGCGCATTGCGGGTTGTCAAAGCTCACAAAACCTGGTGCAGAGATAAGAGAACAGAACGATATTTTATGTTTTACCTAGATGAGTTCCTTTGAGGAAGGGTTTGAGGGGGCATATTTAGGGGTGAGAGGGGCAATTTATGCCCCTATGCCCACTGGATCTGCCTCGTAATTTGACTGGTGAACACTTACCAAAGCACTTGCTCTGTTTGGTTATGCAATTAACAAAGATCTCAAGAGTAGTAAATAAGATCCAATACAGAAGACATGACTTTGGTACATTACCCCTATGACAACATAGAATAAGTATACAACAAACACCTGGCCTGCTTTTTCCTACGACTTCATCTCAAAATCTTATAAAAATCTGCAGAACACTTACCGAAGCACTTGCTCTGGTTGGTGACGCGATCAACGAAGACCTTGGAGCTGATGACTTGGCCAAAGGGCACAAACATCTGGGTGAGTTCAGCATCGCCAAACTCTTGAGGCAGGTGGTAGATGAAGAGATTACAACCTTCTGGTCCTTGGGTAAAAGGTAAGGGGTAAGAAGGAGGGTCAGATTTTATGAGAAGATGGGTTATGGTTAAGGTTAGAGTACTTGCAAAGGTGTCAAATAATTTCGGAGCTTAAACAGTCTTCCAATATTAGTGCGGAAGAATATCATAGACGAAAATGTCCCCTGAAATGGATGGCTCTTCAAATGCCCTCTTATCTGAAATATGACATGAAATAGGCCTAGCTAAAGTGTTTGAAACAAATTTTCATGCCACAGGTTTGTGTAATCCCATATACATATTTCTGTGTACAGTGCATGGACTTTCAGCAACACTGAGTCACTATCTTTTTGATAATTCCAAACCTCCTAATTCTATCGGATTTAAAATAATTGTAGATGCAATTATTTTGTTAAAAACTTTTTTTTCTTAATTTTGAATGAGCTAGTAGTAGATGCAATTGTTTTGTTCAGAATTGATTGATTTATTTTATCTTTGTATGACCTACTATCTTTGTCAAGATGAAAATACTATTATTAATTGTTTTGCTCTCCTCCCATCTCTGGTCTATATTATGATATTCCTTAACAAAACACAAGAGTTTAAATGTTTACTCGTCACTTGCCAGTAAAAGTATTAACTGATCCAAATTGATGTTTGCACTATACTGCAGTTATATTTTTACATTTTGCTGTAAAATATTGTTTTCATCAGTAAATCACAAGTTTCAACAACAATGAACTAACAATGCTGCACACAAGATATTCCAATACAAGCAAATTTAAAGATACCTTGCAATAGAATTTCAAATAAGTCCATGCATTAAACACTTGCAAAAAATTATAATATTCTACATGTAGCTAAAACAAATTCACAAAAGAGTATCTCCTAGATACGAACATTGAAATAAGAGTCCATTCTGTCATTACAAAACGAGCATAAATATGTCATTATAAACTTGCTGCAGATCATTCTAAAAGGGATTTCTATGTAGAAGTTGATAAATACTGAATCAACTTGCAATTAATATTGTACTTTAAACATTAATTACTAATTGCATGCACAGACGACATCATTGCAGATTTCCAAATTGAGGCATTGTCCAAAAAAGGTGGCCACTTGAGTCAATATTTCCAATACTCTAATTCAAGATTTTTTAATGAGAAATACAAAGCTCAAGGACACACTAAAGGGCATTTACAAAACAGAAAGAATTTGACCAAATATGTCCGTAACTATTTCCCTTATGGATGTATTTGCCTACTAAAGGATATCATATTATTTTAGTTGTGCCTGTACTAACTTGCTAAGTGAACTGTGAGAAAGTTAACTATTTTACACCCATGCTTATCAAAATAATAACATTATTTTATCAACATTTGTTTTCCTTTGACAAACCATGGCAGGTTGGCAGGATACACAAACTTGAAATTTGCTCTACGTAACAGAGCACTTAGACTGGCAGCCATAATGGATGGACTTGTCAGTAGACCCAATGTGATGTGAATGTGTTAGTTGTTAAAAATGAGGGGTAGATAATGATCTTCAAAGATGACAGGATAGAGTAAAGAAGAAGAAGGAAGATGAAGGGAGAAGTGGAGTCTTGCGGTGTGGTGGTTGCTATTTATCTTAATACATATCTATGGCTAATTTGTTGGTGGCGTTTCTCCATTTTGGTATCATACTTCATTGATTAAACTAACATTCCATCCTTAATTCTTTTATTCACTTCCATGCACACATCCTTTTCATGAATTAGTGCCTACCCATGGCTAACTTTTGATGTTGTTTCTCTGATTCAGTATCTTATTTCATTGTTTATATTACAGTATAATCCTTAAATCTTCCATTCACTTCATTTCACAAATTCTCTTTTACTGAAAGACAAGTAATAATCCAAGATTTCTAAGAAGGAGGGAAAAACGATCTCTAATCAGCATCAAGCCACATCCCTAAATGCACATAACACATCAAATCTATGATCAATGCCTCAACACTTCATTAACATATGAACACCACTTTCCAATCCAGGTATTTATAACATCACTCACACTTGAATTATAATAAAACCTCAAAGAAGTGCATTCGTGAGAGAAGTCTTGTAAAGGTATAACTCAAATGGAGAATATTTGTCTTATTGTATAAGTTTAAAGGATTAATATCAAATTTCATAACAGGCTTAAAAAAAGAAACTATCGCAAGACATCATGCACAATCATGCTCAAATCATTAACAGAAGAGAATTTATTATTTAATTTTGTCTCTGACAATTAACAATATCTACATTGCAGACACTTGTTCATTTCCCACATCTCCAAGTATGACTCCACATGGGTATGATGGCTGGGGAGGGGGAGGGAGGAGGAGGGGGGTAAGGGGGGAGTTCCACAAGGACAGCGGACAAAAAAGGACAATGGACAACATAAGACAACGGAAGACAACGAAGGACAACCTAGGACAACGAAGGACACAACAAGGGGGTCGGTTGGTTAGTAGGGAGACAAGGGGAAGACGAGATATAGAAGAAAAAGAAGGAAGAGTGTGAGTTATTACCATACTCACCCTCCCTCTGAGGGGCCGCTGCTAGTACGGGTTGCTGGGCGGCGGTGGTAGCGAACCCTTGGGTCAGACCACCAAAGGCAGCTGGATACGTTGCTATCAGGAGGAAAAAACATACACAGAATATTGCAGAGTGTAAAGAATTGTTTTCATCAAGTTACAGTAATGAATTGGGATATTTTGAATAAGATGCCATGCACCAGACACCTGTAAGCACCTGCTGGGTGGCTAACTTCAAGCATTTTGAATATTTCTATATTATGCAGCTGGTGAAAAGTGTGCAATATTTCCAATTTTATAGCACCCTCTGTAGTATACTAAATTTTCCTGCCTACAAGACATCTACATTGGATAAAGCATATCTTAGCATAGAATTGATATTGTATGTGGAATAACTGGACTTGATGGGGTATACTATAAGGACATAAATGTCAGAATGGTTCAGGTAACACAACATATATACATGTATCATCTGTTGAGAACCAGAAGGGCATTAACACTGTGTTAAGGCACCCAAATTAATGCCCTTCTGACGGTATAACTGATGATAGAAGAGAGCAAAGAAGTACATCCATTAAATTTGATCTATTCGTCTGTTGAGAGCCAGAAGGGTTTGGATCATATCCTTTCACACAGAGTTAATGCCATTCTGGCTCTGAACAGATGATTATATTCTCTTGTGTGGTAGCTACTGGAGGAGTGTTATCTCAGTAATATACCATCATTATTTTCAATGTCATAATAATAATGAGGGATGATTAATTTGTATGCACTGACCTGCATATTGCTGCATACCGGTGTACGCCTGTTGAAGAGGATCCGTAGCAACCGCTGTGGCTGCAGCAGCTACTGCGGCTTGGTTGGCAGCTGCAACATCAAAATTAGGCAACATGGATTAGGATCAATTGCTTTCTACATTAATCATAATCCCAACTGTAATCCCCTCATCTACGTAGATCTAGATTATGACATCCCATTTAATGTTCAGTCTTTTCTATATTTGGTACATATATATTACATCCACTCCATTGATGTAGCATACGCCGGTCTGTACGCATATGTCACAGAAATCTGCAGTATTTATTTTAATGTGTAAAGTGGATGGCAGTTTGGATGAAATAAAGTAGCTGCAAGCAACCCACTGTCTGTGTGTTGTAAATACAGTTATTACACAGTATGGATACTGTGTGTGCGTAAAATGGAATCTTTTCAAAGATTAATAAAATTAGATCAAGATAGCAGGTGAAATAAGGGTCTTACAAGGTCATCATCAGTCGTTTTAATTTATGAAAGACACAATGTATTTTTATAAGGAAAGATTTACACAAAAAAAACAAGCTCCTAGCCCATCTATTTTAGCAGATCTCTGTTTGTTGTTGTTGCTCTCCATCCCCTTTCCTCTCACCCACTCATTCCCCTCTGTGTCGCTCTATCTTTTCCTCTTTCTCTCCCCGTCTCTTATGTCTTTGTTGCTCTCTCTCTCTCTCTCTCTCTCTGCATGTATTTCTCCCTCACTCACTAACTCTCCTCTGTCTCTCTATTGCTCTCCTCCCCCATCTCTTCTCTTCTGTCTCTATATTGCCCCTCACTTTCTCTTTCACTATTCTCTCCTTTCCTCTCCTCTCCCTGTCTCTTTGTGACTCTCCCTCTTGCTTTCTCTTTTCCCTATTTATCTTACTCTCTCTCTCTCTCTCTGCCCCTCTCTGTCTGTCTGTCTGCCTTTCGCTCCCTTTTCTTTCTATCTCTCTTTCCTTTCTCCAGAAGACTAGGACAGAGCCACTACCTACCTGCATACTCTCCTGGATATTGTAGGCCGTTGGTATAGAGCGTGTCTGCCTGTCCGTTAGTCTGTGCAGCCAGGGTGTACGTGGGCATGGTGGGCGAGGATAGGGTAGGGGTGCTGACAGCACAGTTCACCGCCGACTGGCCGGCGCCCGGGGCAGGGACTGTAAAAAGACAAGAAGTAAGAGCCGGGTCTGAGGAAGAAGATGGTTAAGATAATCATCAACTGAAAGCACACCAATTACCAAATCATGTTTTGCTCTTGATGTAAAGGATTCTATGTTGCTATACTACAGTCAAACTATGAGCTTCATAGGTTTTTGTTTTCCTACAAAGAAATAAATTGCGGTTTAAATACACTCACAGTGAACTATAAAATGCCTTTGTGAGTAGAATACTTAACACATGCATACTATACACAGGGTTTTACGTTATCCTTTATTTCTTCATACTGTTTACATATATCATGCGGGGTAAAGGTTTATTTTAGGTTGATTTTATACATTCTAGCTAATGTTAGGGCTGGAATGTCATTGGCGGAAATGGTAAGGTGCATCATGGGAGGCATAGGACTATCTGACTCATTATCGTTTCATTATGCACTCAATTCTACCGTCAATTACAAGCAGAGGGCAAAAATCATATCTATAGAGACTCTTTTTGATCATCACTTTGTCAAGTACTTTAAAAATCAAGTCAAACGTGATTGTCGTTTTCCATTGTAAAGCAATGTCTTTTTCCATTGTAAAGCAATTCCTGTTTTATGAGTCTTTCAGTTTTTTAGGTAAACTGACATTCAAATGCAATATTCTTTTCATTAAAAATACCATGACGAACATTATGATTATACAGTTGGCCCTGAAAAATGATTGATAATGCAATAAAGGATGTACATGTAAGACAACACATACATCAATTTACAACCATAATTAATATGCAGCAAAAAAAGCATAATAAAAGCAATTGAAACAGTCAAAGAAAACAAGAAAAACTGTTAAACCTACACAATGAATACATTTGAAGCAATGGGTTACCACAAGCTTTGTTTTTAACTAATGAATGTTATTTTCCTTCTTTAATTCAGGAGCTTAGTGAAGTTCTACTGAATAATGAACAAGTTTTGTTACCATTACCCGCAACTTTTCTCCATGCATAGAAACCCAACAACCTTTACTGATTTTGAAAGACTTCACAAAAATCAAAAACCACAAAGTAAAAATCTATTTTTTTCCCCCTCACGACAAATAATGTCAGACAAACGACTCAAGCAAGGATTTGGTAAAAAGACAACGCTGTTGCCTACAACAAAATTACATGCAGAGAAACCCTATAAATCTTTACCGATTCCCTCCATACCTAGGAGGTGCTCCCCACTGGTAGGAATGGTACCCGTGGTACCCGCCGGGAAACCGTTGGCAGCCACAGCGTTCATCTGGTTCATCTGTTGTGCAGCAGAGAGAGCAGCCATGGGGTTCATGTAGGCGGCCGAGGACTGGTGGGCCATCAGTGCTGCTTGCTGTTGAAGCATTTGTTGCTGTATGGGTATGCACAAGATCCACATGGTGAGTGAACGAGTCAGAAGCAAGGGTTAGTTCTTACACTTATCAAATACATCTGCGTTGCCACTATTGTCAACAGCAGTAACAGCCTTTTTGCAGACAGCTCATGAGTCTCTAATGGTCGACAAAAAATAGGTACTAGGCCTATTCGATGAGTTATCCGTTCAAAGACAAAATAAGTCACAATAAATAAATGAGCATATAATCCTTCTCTTTTTTTTTTTTTACTGGGGGTGGGGGTGTAATTAATGATTTCAGCTAAAATAAAAGCATCAGTTTTGTTAAATATGAAATATCAAAAGTAATTAAGACTTGTACGCATTATGACACAGTAGAATGCAGTGTTTTTAAGCATACAACACTTCACAGATTTATATCTTATGACACACAGATAAGTGAGAATGGTAGCACCAACATTGCTGTACTTTTTTCACTCCCAATTGACATTTATTTAGTACCAAAAATACCACCAAAAACCCACACACACAAAAAAAATAACAACAACCAATAACTTTGCCACAGCATATGTGAGTTAGTCTTTATAGAAGATGAATGAAAGATGTAAACTTACTGTATTGACCTGGTAGCCACCGTAGAGGGAGATGGGTGAGCTGACAGCCATCTGGTTGAAGAGACCCATCGAGTTGGACATCTGCTGCATGCGACGTAGCTGGCGCTCTTTCTCTGTATCTGCAAACTTGACCACCAGATTGGGGTTGGCCTGTGTACAAAGAATGAGAAGAGAAGAGAACTCGGTAAAGAACTAGGATTTCAGATGAATTGTACAGGAATGCCATAGTTGGACATTGTCAGGAAGTGAAACTGAAGAAGGGGGTGCAGAGAGAAACACGCAAACACAAACACACACATAAAGACAAACAGAGAGAAATACAGAGAAACAAACAGAGAGACAGACAGAGGGACAAACAGAGATGAAGACAAATAGACAGAAAGACAGAGAGAGGGACAAACAGAGATGAAGACAAATAGACAGAAAGACAGACAGAGGGACAAACAGAGATGAAGACAAATAGACAGAAAGACAGAGACGAAAGATAACAGACTCCAAAATGTAAGAATGTGCCAGAGAGAAAGAAAGATGTAGACAGAGGGTTTTTTTAAAAGAGAGAAGGAAGGAGGGAGAGAGAGAAGGAAGGAGGGAGAGAGAGAAGGAAGAAGGGAGAGAGAGAAGGAAGAAGGGAGAGAGAGATGGAAGGAGAGAGAGAGAGAGAAGAGAGAGGGAGAGAAGAGAGAGAAGAAAAGAGAGAGGGAGAGAAAGGAGAGGGAGAGAAAGAAGAGGGAGAGAAGGGAGAGGGAGAGAAGGGAGAGGGAGAGAGGGGAGAGGGGGAGAGGGAGAGAGGAAAGAAGAGGGAGAGAGAGAGGAAGAGGGAGAGAGAGAGAGAGAGAGAGAGAGAGAGAGATAGAGAGAGAGAGAGAGAGAGTGAGAGAGGGAGAGGGAGATATATATATATATGTATATATATAGAGAGAGAGAGAGAGAGAAGATAGATAGAGGGGGAGATATTGAGATAGGAGGGAGTACACAGATCAGAAGAGGAAGAGAGGATGGGCAAGGAATGTTTTTTAAAAGGTGGAGATATTAGGGTGAGGAAGCAAACCCACAAAAATCAATAGAGCTAGGGGTTAGGAAAGACAATAAGATGGGAAAGAAAAAGAGGGGAAAGAAGGGGGAGGTAGGGTAGGAGTCCAAACAAATGGAAGTAATGAAAATGCTGACAATTGTGGTGATGACCATTATCAAAGTAATCAACCTGCTTGTGATGGTGAAAATAATGATTATGATTGATCCTCGTAGCTATGATTATTATAATCAGTTTATATAATAATGCTAGTAATATAAATTATATTTATTGTGAAATATCTTTCCAAAAGGTTGCACCCATTACATGTACATCAATTTTGAAGGGAAAAAAAAGACACTAAAATGAAATCACAAAATCGTATTTATAACATCTACCAGGAATAAAATTGAAGTCAATCTTTGTTATTTGAAATCATGACAGGGCTTCACAATAGGACATCAACATACGCATCATGCACATTATGCCCCATCAACCTTTGCATGACAACTTGAAATAACAGACAACACAACATTCTGTGATTTATGAATACACAGAAAGTCTAAATGCCCATTCCACCAACGATGACGGCGACGTCAGAAATATTTATGATGTATGACGCAGAGCCAATTTTGTTACGTATTGGACATAAACAAAAGATTAATCAAATTTTGGAGCAAAGACCATGAACACACAGGAAGTAACACAATAGCACATGTATACTTGTAATTTGATTTAAGCATCTCAAGTGACACGACAATCAAATGACAAATTTGGAGAGGTTTGCAGAGAGAGTCAATGTGCCAGGAGATATGAAAATATAATGTATAGAATAATGAAAGACAAAGGCAAGCACTACCACAGTATGTATTTTAATATGTGCAAGTGAGACAAAAAAAGTTGACGAAGCATCAAAAGTGATATAATATACACTTAATACTAGGTTAGGAAATGGCTCTACTAATATTTTCCTCAAGGGTTGGACATACATGTTTTTTAAAAGTTTATTTACTTTCTCTCTCTAAACAGTAAGGTACTCAACCCTACTTATATGCTTGCTCTCTGAGTCAGTCCGGTAGAATGAAATATATTCAGTATTTATAATGTAAAGCATTTTATCATCTGACTTGTAACACTTCCACATGATATATTTGGGGTAAACGCAACAAGCAAAGTGAAGTGAATTGTGCAAGACTCCAAATTACATTCCTAATATTTGATTATAAGGTTCTGATGACTAGCATTTTGAGTGTCAAGAAGAATTGAATATTGCTTATTTATTTGTCGTTGACAAAGTGTCAAGTCTCTAACAAACTTGAAGTATAAGGAAACATGGACTGCACAAAATAATCATTCATTACAAATTCATTTTGCTTTTTTACCAACGGAAAGATATGTTTCATTGACAAGAAGATGATTTTTCCTATTGTGATAATTACTCTTGGTTACCATATTATTACGGTACCAAACAGTGTGTATTTCTCTATCATAAATATTTAATTCAAAGTAGTAATTAATAATTAAACGAAGAAATATGACACATTCCCAAGACAATTAACAAATGACCTACCATAACAATACACTGTCAAATGGAAAACACAATCATTTTTTTTCTCTATTTTTTCATATTTGTGTATCTTTCTTACCCTTCACAAGTTCACAACATTAAATAACTATATGCGTTAATATTTATCATGATAATGGATGATTTCTCAATATGTTGATACACAGATACTTAACAATATCAACAAAATGCAAACCAATATGCAATATGCAATATTAGTTTATTTCAATAAACACAGAATGGCTTACTTACAATATTATCTGTATCTATTTGGGACGAGGGAAGCAGGGAAACATTGTAAGTCGATGATCATTGTGTTTTTATCATAAATAAATTATTATTTCAATACTTAACTCTAATCATATGACATTTTTAAAGAGCACTAAAATGTCTTCAGCCTTCCTAGCCCTGTAAATAATTTGAAGATTGCCTTAAAACTAGGTACCTACAGCATGTACACATAAAGATAGCTAGATATATCATTAGTATTTATCTTTCTTTACTCTAACTTTTAACCTTAAATTCCAATCTTTCCCACTGAATCATACTAACTCTTTAATAAGTCTGAAAGCTTAATCACCTTAGGGCTCCATACAAAGAAGTCTTTGAAGGATTTGATCAAATTGAGAAAAAAATCAACACATTGTCAGTGTATTCAGAAAACAAACATGTTTATCCACAATTCAATTTCATCTTTGAAGTTAAATATAGATAATGAACAGATGCTTGATCTGAAAAGGCTCAGAGTTCTTTGGTATTCCTCAGTGGGACTATATCTAAACATACACAGATTTGATATGGATAATGTTGGTAATTTAAAGACCTCATGAGATGAATTCCTCACTAATCTCATTGATTAACTTTACCGGGACGAATACCGGTACAATAATGTTGATAATTAACAAATTGATTCAACATTTGCAACTGTTGTTATTTAACGACATAAAAACAAGTACATTAAAAGCTTTAAGAGGAATGACCGAATTATTTCCCTCACTATACAAAACTAAATTGTATGGCAAAAGTTCATAATGCACTACTAAAGATGTCAGTTCTTCTTGTAATCTAAGAAACTGACAACTATTGGTAGCTAAAATATCAGTTTGAAGTCTTGTGTTTGATTTCAAAAGATACTTAAATATTTTTTCTATCATTACTTACAAACCACTCATCCTACTGTTCAGCAGATGACGTGATGACCATATTTAGCTAGTCAAGAGTATGACAAATTGTGCATTGAAAATGGAAGACACCATAGATCAAGGCAAACCAGAGACAATTAACAATCTCTTCAATAAAGACCGTCATCACTTCACACCACTGATAGAACAAATATAACAATGCATATATACAAATCAAACCGGAAACCACTGGAAAGAAATTGTGTCTTTTAAAAAATCGTCTGACCGTGAGGAAAGTATATATCTTCATGCAAGCAAGAAATATACAGCAAAGAGATAATATAATATTGATATCAAACTACTTGTTTCACCAGGGCCAAAAGGACAGGACAGCATATCTTGGAAGATATGAACAATCAGACAGAAAACAGTCTGGCAAAAAACTATGGTTACAGCACAAGAAAAACTGGACTCTCACTCTACTCACTCAGATAATGAGATACAAAACATAACTTCTGAATAAAGAAGATCAATAAATATCACTTTCCAATGCAGCAATCCATGTGTACTAAATGTGCTAGATATCAAGAGACACTTTAATGAGACAATGAATTTCCTGTGCAAGAAGAAATTGTGTCAGTTTCCAAACGCATGTCATTTCATAATAATAAATCTAGTATTGTTTTGATTAAACTAGGGCTGATAACTTGGTATTTGATAGTTCTGTCTGCACTATTTTTTCCATTTCTAATGACATTTGATTGACACTAAACAGTTTTCTTTGTGTGTCAATCTAGTCTGAATATGTTCATCCTAAGTGGAAACATGTCAAATGTCCTCAATAGCATAGAAAACATTTGTTAAAGCTTTGAATTATCACATTTTTGAATAGCTTTTCTGACTTTCACTGAATGCTGGATTGTTTTCAGATTCACATGGAAATTCATCATCTCTTGACATCAAAGACGCACATCGAGCAAGTACCTGATTGTGCAGGCTTAGCGTATTCATGCCATTTGAAACTTGCTTGAAGAACGGCCATTGGGTTGAACCATTATCACAAGGGGGTGATGAGGTTGTTCATGGCCAGATCCATTTGGCAAATGGCCGGAATTTCAGAGTGTTTTTTTTTTAATTGAATCATTTTGCAATGTCAATTGTCAGTAAGGTTTTGATGGGGAAAATGAAAACAAAACAAAGAGTGAAGAATTACATAAGCATGTTGATAAAGCTTTCACGATAACACTCTACTATATTATGCATATTCTGTGTAGATTATATACGCACGGTAGGATGACAAACTGCATTATTGACAAAATGATAATTTTAAAAAAATACATAGTTATAGATCCTACACTATAAATGTCTGTTGTGTCAAGTCAAACGCAATTGCTATAGCCTAGCTTCACAAAATCACTTTCTATTACAACTTAACTCCTCAAAAAAAAAATCTGCAATTCAAGTTTTAACGTTGATATTTCTCTTGTTACTATATCATCATATTTGAAGTTGATATCAATGAAAAGCCTCTTTATTCCCTTTCACAACAATGCCCAGTTTGTAATGATTATGTCATCATGGAATGTGCAGTACACCTGAAGATGGGCAAAAGTCAAAAATGAAATGTTGCAAAATGCTTTATATTCCTTCAAAATACAATCCATTCAAACAAATGAAGAATTCACTATTAACAATAACACATTTTGCAACATTTCATTTTTGACTTGGTCCAATATTCAGGTGTACTGCACAGTCCATGATTACATAATCATTACAAACACAGCATCATTGTAAAGGTGAATAAACAGGCGTTTCAATGATATCAATGTCAAGTATGATAATATAAAAACAAGAGAGATATCAATGCTAAAACTAGAATCACAGAACTTTTTTGAGAGGTTTATTACATATCTTTCTTGCAAACGTTCCACGTAGGCTACAAGATGACAGCTTATCATTTTTCCATGACAGGTCTACTCATTTGGCAAACTAATTTTAGATAGTGCATTCAGTAGAACAGTGTAGAGAAAAGAGGGTTAGAGGGAAGAGAGAAATATCATTACACGCACCAATAAGAAAGCATTTAGGCAATAAGATATAATCCCTATATAGAAATGGGATGTAGATGGGATTGTCTCCTGAGAATTGAAAGGGCATTAACTCTGTGTGGAAGTATGTGAGTTAATGTCTTTTGGCTCTAAGCATATGACATCATGCTCTGTTGGCAAGCTACCAGCTAGTGCCACCAGTTCAGGACATGGGTGCAATACAGAAGGTCTGTACAGGCATTCATAGATGATGATGATTTCACAATATTTTAATTTGTCAACTTTCTATCAAATCGTAATGAGATTCAAGGACCTACTTTGGAGGGGAGTAGTTTGAATAGTACAATATCATTCACAAAGACGTCATTCATGATTCATGATCTGATACTAGATATCCAAATAATGATGAATCTTTGTCCCTTTTTAGTTGGTTATTTGTTAAGTAATGTTAAGGTGGATTCTTTTCTACCACCCGATATAACAACGCTTCTCAACATCCTTTGATAGGAGTGCACCATAAATCAATGTAAATCAAATTGGCCACACATTCACCGTAAACTATAACTAGATTTATAGAGAAATTTATTGTACACAGAAAGGGATATAACATTATGTACCAACACTATCAAAATTCAGTTTTCACTCATATTTTTGTGACTTAAAATCTATTCTTGAATACAATATTTATCTATCCAAATTTCATAAACTAGCAGGTACATGCATATTGATACTTCTGCCAACAACAAATTATCTTGCGGAAACAGGAGAAATTTCTTTGATAAACTAATAAACGGTCTCTGCAAACTACCACACTTTCAAATACCATTGATTTTGTTTTGCCAATAGAGACAATTCGATGGGCAATGCATCCCTGTGGACAATATTATATTGCATATAGAGGCGGCTTTAATCTGATCAAGATATGAGGTTTTCTGATCACATGAAACATAACCTAGATATGGAGCCACAGCCGGGCCTTGTTCACACACGACATGGTGGACCGCTTACAAACAAGAACCGTCACAGCAAAATAAAACCATTAAAACCATAAGTAGCTGCACCGAACGACAAACTTCACACATACAAATGTATTCAACTGTTTGTGTTTTATAAGATTCAAGCATTTGCAGGGCACTACACTTACATTTTATTTTGGCGCTGCAGTTTTTTTGAGGGTGGTTTAATTTTTCATGTGTGAACGAGGCTTCAGGGTGGCAAATCAAATCGTCAATGTTCTATGGATGGCTACAGCCTGAAGACACGTTCTCAATATGTCATTTCTGCTTAGAATGCTAGAATGAACGCATGGTCAAATGGTTCCCTACCAAAAGGTAGTCATTTTCTTTTCCATCCTTCATCCCCCCCCCGAGAGCCAGAAGGTTGTTATAACTCATACACTCTAACACAGAGTTAAAGCCCCTCTGGCTCGGAATGGACTATTTTCAAATAAACTATCTTGTCAGGTATTTGGAGAAAAAAGCAATAATTTTAAGTTTTTAGAAGTAAAGATAGGTTAAAACCCTCACGACGAACGTCATTAAGAACATTGGCATTATTTTCCACAATGACATTGTTGTTAAAACATTAATTACTGATATTAAGTGCTCGTTCGTATTGCACAATATGACACAATGATCCTTGATTCAAAATTGTACTCATTTTGTTCCTTCCATTTGCAGTGCCAGTGCAGTCAGCATTAAAAGAAGTACCAGTAGTAAGTACTTGCATGAAGTGAAAAACTAAATAATTCGTATTTAATGCCGATGCAGGGTAATTCTGAGTACAGAATATGCACAATAATCTTTATTGCAGGAAGAAGACGTAAGATAAAATAAAACTGATGACATGGGAGTTGAACAATACATGGAAGGTAGCCCATCGAGGGATCAATTAGAGCTCAACTGGGGGCTTTAACCTCTCTTTCACACCCAACAAAAACTGGTATTTCCCTCCAAATATCTTTCTAATTCCATCATCGATACAAGACGAAGCAATAAGTCATTTATGAAAAGTGTAAGGTGGAAAGGCAATTAATGCTATTATATTCTTAATCATATTTCAATGCTTCCCAGTGGAACATAATCCCTACTTGAATGGTCGGAAGGGAGAGGGTATAGATCTCTTAATGGAGTATTCCTCACCAGGCTATGTTTACAATCCTACTTTTATTGCTTTATTGATCGGCAAGAGGCGTGTCTTCACCATCTCGAGATTGCAAAATATCCAGCTATTTTGAACTATCCCGATCGCAAACTATCCAGCTATTTGCGTCTTCACCAGACCGAAGTGGCAAATTAGCTGGATAGTTGGTCGGGATAATATCCCAAGATATCTCGGTCTAGTTTGCAAAATATCCTTCTATTTCCGAACTAGCGGGATAGTTTGCGAGCGTCTTCACCAGACCGAAGTACGGAGTCAATAATCCCGATCCCATCATGCACAACGATTTCCGGTTTTCCGTGTTGTTGTTTACTTCTACTAGCGCGCACATGTGATCTATACCACTCAGTTAGCTCAGCGTACATCTACCGTATTTTTTGCGTTCAAATCGTCAGTTTTCTGCATTTACTCGTCTAGTTTGTTTTTGTCTTTGTTTTGTTTTTTGTTTGCTGTTCGCCGTTGTACTTAGGTGTTAATAATGTCTCACTGGACAAGCGAGCCAGTACTTGTTTACGTTTTACAGCGCGGGTAAAATCTTAAATCCGCGCGCTGGCTGTACAGTCATTCGCTGAAGTGCGCATGCGTCAATCTCGAGATTATTTTTCGAGCTAGTTGGTGATGAGCGTATCGGTCTGGTGAAGACGCAAATAGCTGGATAGCTTTCGATCGGGATAGTTCAAAATAGCTGGATATTTGGCAATCTCGAGATGGTGCAGACACGCCTATGGAGAGGTACACTCATTAGACGCCGAGGGTAAGTGGAAGGCATCGTGAGTTTGGAAGTTCTTGGCCAGTCCCTTGGAAGATTTGCTTTGCTTCCACAGCCCCACTTGAACTTAAAGGAGTTCCATCAAACCCAGCATGTATATTCTAAACAACCAACCTCTTAATATGGGATGTTGACTGTTAGCTTTAAAAATAAGGTATTTCTACATTGTTATAGAATTAGAAGCTTTAAAAGTTTTATAATGCACAAAGATTTCCTCCTTTTGTGAATCAACTTGAAGACAAAAAATAAAGCCTTCAGCACCACATTCAGTGTGCAAAGGCATACAATCAGTGATGTAGATTAGTGTGATAAGTATATCTTGTATTATCTACCAAGTACAAAATCATCAGAAAGAACTCTTGAAGCAAAATTCACAAATTAGATATAAATATCTAAATGTACTTGTAATTGCATTTCTGTAATATACTTTGAAATTTATTTGATGATTGTATTTTGATATCTCATCCCCTCTACAACAAAAACAATTAGAAAGAAAAAAACACGAAGATAATTTGCATTATCAAAACAACTATCATTTTGTAGCTATCATTATGCTTACTATTAGGGGGGATGATAGTTGATGAATATGTGTACTTGAAGAATAAAATGAGGAGGTTGATGAACTCTGAATATTCTCTGTTACGAGGCACAAGTGCATCAACTCCTATCATTTGACAGAAATAACGCCCTTTTTGGCTCTTAATACACTAATTATGTACAATGCAGTTGGATGATATATACAGTAACAATCACAAGTTCTCATATGCATTGCAAGAAAACATTTAGATGAATAAAATACTTCAATTACATCACAAACTGGCTCTTAAAACAACTCTAAACTGACTGATTCTCAGCCGTTTTGGATAATGTGACTTTCTATGAAAGACAAAGAAATGTAACTACATTGAATCCTATTTATAACGACCAATCAAAGGACACAATAAAAGTGGTCTTTTAGTACAGGATTTAATAGGAAATAATTTTCAAAGGAAAACAAAGGTACCAGTAGTCTTTCTATAAAAGTGGTCAGGTGTTCACAAAAGCAGGTTTCACTGTATTTTTTAAACATATACAAATCATCAATAAAGCTTTGCTGCTTTGCTGCTATCTAATTCACGGATCCTTGTTGTAAGATTAAAAAAACATGCTCAATATTTGGCAACGTATGGGATAAAATGGCTTGAGAGAGAGAGGAGAATGCAATTCTAATCACTACAAATCTGACTAAAAAGCTTTTTGGCAACAACAAATATATCTAGGAAAGTAATACACACAACCAGCCCCCCCCCCCCCCCCCTTCCCCGATGTTACACTAAACTTAAAAGTGGATTGTTGGCCAATGTGGAAAAAGACTAATCGTACCCTCTGGCTGACTACGTAATGTAACCTATTCTCAGAGCTGCTATTTCTTTCTTCCATTCGACACACTCGTTCACATCATCCTTTCCTAAGAAGAGGAATTGTACGTGTAAAAGTCAGATTTATCACTAAATCATAGCATCGTGGACAAGATATCTATTCCAACCAACCAAAAAGGGAAAACCCCACTTTATTTCATTAGGGTAATAGATACATTTTGGGGTTTCATAATCTAACAAAGATCTAGATTGTGTATCAGTTTTCAAATGAAGATTAATTGTATTAAACAAATTGAAAAGGAAAAAAAACAAAAAAAACAAAAGGCAAATGAAAACAGATACCCAACTGTAAAGCTTATAATAAGAATTATTCACAAATGGTTCACTTTTCTTCCGTTTCTCCAGAAAAACAATTCTATCCCAGGAAACTTAAATCATTATTACATTTAAAGTTTAAGTAACTTAAGCTAATTTTGTACTGTGTGTAATATGGTAAATGTTTACAATTATAAAGACTTCTGCTACTGTGAAACAGAATGTTCACAGAGAGAGAGAGAGAGAAGGGGGGAGAGGCAGATAAAGATAGATGTAGGGGAGAAAGAAACAAAGAAGAGAGAGAGAGGGAGAGGAGAGAAAGGACAAGAGAAAAAAGAATAAGAATGGGGTAAGAAAAAAGTGATGAATAGTGAGTGTCAGGGAGGGAGAAAGACATATAGAGAGAGAGGGGGGGGGGGGGGGGACACACACACACATGAGATGGAGAAGTGGGAATTAGAAAGATAGATGATGATGATGAAGCAAACAGTAGACAGATTGATGATGGCAGTGTAATAGGGAAGAAAAGGGGGATAAAATGAAGAAAGTCGTTGCAGCCTACTCAGAGCACATTGAAACCCAGCAGGCTAATGCTTCAATAGATTCCCTTCATTAGAAGAGCTCGCTTTATCCTCATCACTGGGCAAATAAAACCCTAGAAAAGTGAAGCCCCTATTATTACTCCTACAAAATTGAGTTGGAAGGTTTGGATTGCAATGACGAATGCATTGTGAGGGGATTAATTTTTACGACCCAGAAGTAGTAGCCCTGCCTGCTTCTTGCAGCTGCAGATTTCTTTTTATGCCACCTCTTTCTGCTGGTATTAAATTATGGATATCCATACTTAGGATGAAATTATGACCATATCAGCATTCATTTGCAGGAATTAGTAGAGCCCTGGATAGAGAGGATGTATGGAGAAGCAGGTAGCGTATGCGTATCTTAGAAAGAATATGCATAAAATATTAAGGGCGGTTTTTTTGTTGGGGGGGGGGGGGGATAAACATTGCACAATTATGTATAAAGCAAGTAGAGTCAAAATAGGAACAATAACATCTTAAATGCAAATGTTTGACAAGAGTGAAAATGTGTTATGTTTTCTGTTTGTGATCTTCACATGAATGCTTTCAGGGGACTTAATCTGTAAAATAAGCTTTCAAAAACACATTTACTAATATCCTCCCGGATAACTTTCCTGATGTATTCCCCTTAATATATACAGTGCGTCCCAGAAAAAACGAAACCGAGAAGTATCAATGTTTTATCATAACTTAATCACAACCATAATTAATGAATGATACATATTTGGAAAGCTTAAAGTCTCTTCTTTCAGTTGATGCTACTCCGATGATGCATATTTCACGCATGATTGATTAAAAGCAATTTGAAGGAAGGAAACCAAAAAGACATTTGGCGGGCGGTATCTGAATTTCGAAGAAAAATTCACATTTCTAGAAAGTTGAGTTTCTGCCCTTTCATATGACACCTCAATCAGGAAAAATGAGCGAGGAATAACAAAGTTCTGTTTGTTCAAAGTAGCCCTTACATTTTCATAATTTTAACAAACGAATTCGTTTTCACTGGGTGCCTGCCGTAGCAAAAAGCAGATTTGACAAAAGACTTAACTCCGTTTCGTTGACAATCAGCCATGCATGAAGACTCTCGTCTACGGCTGATTGTCAACGAAACGGAGTTAAGTCTTTTGTTAATTTCGTTTATTGATACGGCAGGCAGCCAGTGAAAACGAATTTGTTTAATAAAATTATGGAAATGCAAGCACTACTTTAAACAAACAGAACTTTGTCATTCCTCGCTCATTTTTCCTGATTGAGGTGTCATATGAAAGGGCAGAAACTCAACTTTCTAGAAATGTGAATTTTTCTTCGAAATTCAGATACCGCCCGCCAAATGTATTTTTGATGTCCTTCCTTCAAATTGCTTTTAATCACTCATGCGTGAAATATGCATCATCTGAGTAGCATCACATGAAAGAGGAGACTCTAAGCTTTCCAAATATGTATCATTCATTAATTATGGTTGTGATTAATTAAGTTATGATAAAACATCGATACTTCTCGGTTTCGTTTTTTCTGGGACGCACTGTATAGGCCTAAGTGAAACAAAAGTAAGCAGTAAAAAGTGGAAAATAAATATTATTTTAAAAGAGATAGACGGTACAAAAATATATAAGGAAAATATATATGGAGAGAGAGAACAAGAGGAGAGGAAAAGGGAAAGAAAGAGAGGACGGAGGGAAGAGGGAAGAAGGGAGAGAGAGAAATAAAGAAAGAGGGAGAAAAAGAAAGAGGGAGAAAGAGAGAGAGGGAGAAAGAGAGAGAGGGAGAGGGAGAAAGAGAGAGAGGGAGAAAGAGAGAGAGAGAGAGAGAGAGAGAGAGAGAGAGAGAGAGAGAGAGAGAGAGATTATTATAGAGAGTATTATCGTAAGCCTAAGCAAATCTGGGTGAAACCCATGGGAATTACATGTTACCCACATGAGATCATTACATGGTTTCCAATGGGTTGAGTAATAATTAAAAGAAGGTAGATATTGGAGATGAGATCATATAGGAGAAAAATAGGATGACAAAAAGATACAAAGAAAGAAAGAAAGTGAGATTGACAGAAGAAGGGAGATTTGGAAGAAAATGAAAAAATAGATTCAAGGTCAAAAGAGGAGAGAAGAAGGAAAAGAGAGACAAAGATGACACAATAGACAAACACATTACCTGCTATCTTAACCACATAGACGACACAGAATCTTTGTCACATGTGGAAGACATTTAAGCTAGTCACTATACGCAATTCAGTTCATCCATGTTCATTCTGCAAAACCAATAGCCTATGCTCTAATTGCTAACCCACTGCTCAGTGTGACAAATTGATATCTTTTGGCAATTTCTCTTGCATACGACCTATCCCCGAGACTCATGCGGATAGTATGCTATTAATCAGCTATCTGCATCCCTTCTTTGCAAGTATTTTAGGCTGCAGGGTTCATAAAACCTTATTCCAGCTAAGAAGCACGGTTTTGAAACATGTTACAAGGCTGCATTCATGGAAATTTTCATCAGAGATGTGAATTCAAGTTTGTGTCAGATAGCAAATCTCTGAGAAAAAAGAGGCATTTTGAAACATTTTTGCAACAAGGTGATGGTATAGTTATAGTCTGTTAACATCAATAATAATGATGAAGATTCCAATCTCTCCTGGTCAAGGAACGGCTAATTCATAAATGACCCTAGAATGACAAGACGACTTTGAATACGTTTACATCTACTTCTGATAACAATTATGAAAGAATGGATTAAAATTCAATGAAGACTAACAAATAAAGATAGAGAGGAAAGAGGAGGAGAGATATATATATATATACATATATATATATAGAGAGAGAGAGAGAGAGAGAGAGAGATTGGGATGAGAGGGGAAGAGAGTGTAATCTAAAGAGAAAGACAGAAAATAAAAGTCTGAGTATTAAGGGAGAGAGACAGGAAGGAAGCCAAAGACAGCGCAGGAAAGAGGAGATGAAGGATGCAGCAAAAGAAGATGGAGAAGCGAAAGAAGGACGGGAAGAAAAAGGAGGAGCAGGAAGAGGAGAAAATAAGGATGAACAAAGGAGGAGAAGGTAGAGGGGGAGGAGGAGGTGATGATGATGGTGATGAAGGGGTGTCATCATCACAAGGTTCCTTCAAACTCCAGGCGACAATTAAGAGTGGTGCAGCTGACCTAAAATTCCTTTTTAACAAGAATCGATTCTGGTTGGCCCATACCCATCCTTCTAGCTCCTAATCTAATCACCCACAATGCACTGCAGGTCAAACAGAGAAAATGGCATGGAGAAAGGGAGGCACAGGCCCTATTAGATCTTTAGCGACTGTTGACCCCCTGCCGAGGAATTTTAAATTAATGGCCAGGAACAAATTGATGAAGTAACACATGGGGAGAACGATATTTTGTTTAAACAAACAATTGTCTAGCTACCGGTATGTGTTGTTATAGATGCTCACAGGGACACTGAAAGTTATTATTTTCCTATCTTTGGAAGCATCAAAGAAAAGAAATATATTTAATTAAACTGTTTACGGATCAAGAAAGTAAAGGAAATTATCAAAATGTTCACACTAACCAGTCGAACAGAAGAAAAGACATGGAATGCATGACAAAATTGTTTATAAAATGGATGGCAAGGGATGAGAAAAAAGATGAAGGATTCAGAAAGAGATAGTAAGAATAGGGAGGTGATAATAGAATGAAACACATTTTCACAAAACCTCTTCTACTATTAAAGATCCTAATCTTGTACCAATATTGATACATACACAAGAAAAGACACTAAACGCTTTGACTATAATATAAAAACAGATGTTTAGAGATAAAATTCAACAATACTTCTATGTGGCATGGAAAATCTGTAATGACAATTGTCATTACTTTGTGGAATAGGTCAAGCTATTCTAGTCTGCATAAAAACAACCTAACCTGTATTCTTATACACATGATAACAAATAATACTCAGCTAGCTGACTGCCTCCTTCAAAAGCATACTTTCTTCTATTTTCTACAAGGACGTTGCCCATCCTCGATAGTAACTAAGGCTAGCTTTGGTGCTCATGTGTCAAAACGGAATCAAAGCTTTCATCAAAAGGCCTGACAAATAGAGTTATCATAATTCAGAAACCCGATAGGCCCTGCCATCGAGAAGCTCGACGTGGCCTGGCCGCGGCACGAAGGCTGCGAAATTATCTGGCGTTCGTGCAGTGCGAACCAACCAGATAATTGTCAATATAGCCGGACGGGAGAGGCAGGCTTCTGCAACTGTATCTATGCAGACAATAGGCTCTGTAGAGCGAGTCATCTTGTTTTTGAAGGGATTAATTTCAGGGATTCGGCAGAAGAAGGTGGTGGAGGCGTGGCGTGATGTGTCACATTAACTACAAGCAGGGTAGCAAGGAGGAAGTTTAGTGAAAGAGGGGAGGGGGTAGGTGGGGGCAGGGTGATACTGGCCAAATGTGATAATAGCCCAGAGTTAGCATTGTACCAGGCATTTTCAATTATTTGTTAATGTAATTTCTTTACAGAATTATGTTTATGTAAAGGATATCAATACTTTGTCCTATATAAGTGGAATACCATTGTGTCCTTTAATTATGCTTAAGCAAATACAATTTGACAGTTGGACAAGGAACACACCTCTCTTTCTCACATAAAATATGTATCACGTTATTGACTTGACACAAATTTATTTTTCCTAATGAAGGAAGGTGGTTTGCACATGGACTTCGAATTCAAAGTTATAAGTTAAATATGTACTTATGTATATACGTATATTCCTGTTTTGTGGTTATTTCAACTCATTCTCTCTCTCTCTTTCTCTCTCTGTACTATCTCATGAGCACAATGAAAATATTAATCTTTCTTCATAGTGTAACCCCTCAAGACTATATTCAAATTGGAAAAAGTGTGACCTTCTTGTTTTCTAAATGTCAACTAAATGAGGCTTATATCATCAAGGTTATGCATTGCTTGATGAGAACCAGAAGGGAATGAGCTCATATACTTCATGGTTAACATCCTACTCAAAAGAGGACCTATATTTATAATTTACAGTATGTACCCTATACTATCTGTTCAAAGCCAGAAAGGCACTGATTCAGTGTTAAAGTATATAAGCTTTCTGGTTCCAAACAGATGATACATATGCTAGAACTTATAGCCTCGCTCTCGAGCCACACAAACAAAATCTATATTCCGCAGGCTAGAATACTTCTATTATTTTCTGCACGCTTTGGGAATTGCTGTGTTAACTAACACCCATTTCCACGGGGCTTTAATCCAATTTATATTCATTGGAGTGGATAGGTCATGACATATATGTGAAATGTGAACAGATATGTAATGGGATGAGATATTTGGAAGGATGAAAATAGATCCTGTGCAGTTTTATCACAGGAGACAGTATCCATAAGTTTGGAGGGATCCATTCCTTCTAAACACAAAAATGCTTTTACATTGTCTTATAGTTCCCATTTAAGAGTGCCCTAGTTTAAATGAATACAGTAATGTTGAATTTGTTGTGCGGCCAAGTAAACTAGGCTCATCTATAGTAGATATGGAGATACCTATTCAACAAGCGTATATTGAGAGCTAGAAAGACGTATTCTGCACTGTGTTAAATGTCACAGAGTTAACGCCCTTTTGGCTGACAAATTTCATGACCATAATTGTAAAATACTTTGGACTATTAGAGTGTCAATATTGTACCTCTTCAAAACCTTATCACAATTCTGAATATTAATAACAAGCATTGTGATAAATCTAGCACAAAAATAATATTTTGGGGTAATGCCTTATGTTAAAAGGAGAATTGTAAGGACTTATCATTGACATATACAAACAAAATGAGATGGAGGGGGTGGGGGGGTGGAGGGGGGTGGGGGGGAGATGGGACAGGGGTTGGGTAACATACATACTAAGTCTGCTATATTATCAGTCTCCTCATTGCAATAAATATTTGGAATTAATTTAATTTAATTATGTTTTGTCGGACAAAATGCCAAATACCAATGAAGAACCTTAAATTGTATGCAATATTTGAAAGGAAAATACATTTCAAGTTTTCTTTCATTTGTAATTATATCGGTGCTGGACATATCTAATTAATAAAGTATAAAACACAATATAAACACAATATTATCTCGGTACCCATGTGGTAAGGTGTTTTTTAGCAGTGTTTCACTGAAACTTTAATTATTATGTCTGAATAAGGGGAAAAGCTTATAAGAAAATGCACCACTCTAGAAGTTTGTTTAATAAACATAACCCAGCTTAATCATAAACAAACTAAGATAGGAAGAAACAAAAACCGTTGAGGAAGAGATGACCACCGCAAAGAGGGGTAGAGATGATGAAAGCAGAGGAAGAGAATGACAGAAAGAGAGAGAATACGAGGGAAAGAGGGGGAAAGAGAGGGAAGAGGAGGAGAAAGAGAGGGAAGAGGAGGAGGAGAAAGAGAAAGAGAGAGTGAAAGATGAAATCTGGACAAGCCATCACTGAGATTGCTCCAAAGTAATTTATTACACTGTGGTGTAGAGTAGGAGCATCTCTCAAGTGTTTGCATAGCTGTACAGCATCAAAAACACGAGGCCGCAAGAAACGACAAACTCTGCTGTATCGATTCCTAACTGATGCTGCCTCTTTCCAGTACTTGAACTTTAAAGGGAAAGATAAACCTTTTAAAGGCAGCCGAGAAAAAAAAGTGTTATCAATAAAAAAAAACTGTACTCATTACATTTTTGAATTACCGTAACATGTTTGAAATTATCAAAAATCAGTAGCCGAAGAACATTTGGTAAATATACATGTATGAGCTTTGAGAGACAAGATTTTCAGGTGGTTTGTGTTTGGCAGCTGTTACATGTAGCAAGAAGCTACAAACATTATTTTGCCAAACATTTTGAAAATTTCTGTTTTGATAGACTGCATTTGTCAGTTATGCTATCAATTCTAGATAAAATATACTCAATAATGGAGCTATATCTCATGTTTTTGTGTTTAAAATCACACATGTGCATGTATGAATTTAGAATTACCGCTATTCAGAAATACTATAGGCATCAGTACCACTACCTTTAAGAGCACACCCAATTTGTTTACAGAAGAGAATTGTAATTTATGACTATCGGATAAGAGATACAAGAAGAGAGGGGGGGGGGGGGGGGAGAGATGTGTGATTCATCAGCCAATTTTGTTAATTAAGGCATCGATGAGCAGCTCAAGACACCAGATTTAATCAAATACATCTCCTTACACATCAGAAATAGCTATAAAAGAAAACACAACATACACAGAATAGGAAGAGGTTGATGTGGACAGAAGAAGAGGCTGGCTGGGAGGTGATACGAGGAGAGAGAAAAGAAGTGAGCCGGAGGAAGGAAATGAGATAAACCTATAAATGTGATAAATACACAAAATACTTTATTACAACAGTGTTCTGTCTCAATATCCTATCTGCTTGGGACTTTTTACTAACCAAAAGTCCTGGATATAACATAAGCTTCACATTAATATGAATATCTTTGAATTTGTTGTGTATTACACCTTGGTATTTCTTGTTATTTTGTATGTCATTATTCTATTCTTTTTTCTTTTATTAATTTCTTTTACCTGAGAATGTACTGTTCAGGCGAACTGATTTCAAAAAGTGCTCAAGTATTATTATTTATAAGAACCATGCCTCCTCCTACGCTTTTTAATTCAAGTTTTAATGCATGTATGACTGATGAAGGGGGGAAAAGGCTATTTTTTCATATTCTGTTCTATTCTGATATTAGATGGAACAATATTCTAATGAACAATCTGGTATGAATAATCAGTTGTTTATCCCTAGTTTATTTCCTCACCCTCCAAAAAGGTCAATGCCCTGCAAATGTCATGCAAGTTTACTACCTGCACATGATTATAATTTGATTTATTCTTGTCACATGTTTAAATGCAGATATTGGACTTGTCCCCCTTCTCCCCATCTCCCTATTAAAAGCTTCGCTCATCATTTCTTTTTCTTCTAAGGGTGCTCTTTGTGAGAAACACTGAGTGTAGATAGTTCACTGAACTTGGGCACACCATAGCAGTACAAGAATATTTCAAAACTCAACATAAACCCAGGCGCCCAATTCAAAACCTAAGATATTGCATTTTGACTTGTGCCTTTAATAAAATAAAATACAGGCATGCATGCAAGGGATGAACTTGTAACATAATAAACTCATTCTATATTATTCCTTTATTGTCCAAAAACACAATAGGGCAATTGCTTGAGAAACATATTGCAATGCTCAACTGTCTCATTTATGGCTGGAACCAACGGGAGAACCGGAAATTCGTTTCAAAGGGCACGATTCTGGGAGCTTTTTTCACCAGAGTTCCTGTGTTTTGTTCTGCCACCTGCTCTACCTTGAAAAAAAAGGACGACAGCTCATCAGTTGAGATTCATCCTTCTTCTCTCTCTCTATCTCTCTATCTCTCTATCTCTCCATCTCTCCATCTCTTCTTCTTATTCACACTCGCTGACTTCCCCAAACCAATGCATAACAATGCACAAAATGTGCGCTGAGAGCCAGAGGTTGAGGAGCATTATTTTGTATAAAGCTATTGCCCTTCTGGCTCTCAACAGATAAACCTTCCTGTCGAAATTTACAAGAAAAGAGATATCCCTTCTTTCTTCTATTTCAATTTCTATCATTCATTCTCAAAGAGCATTAACTACAGAATATTTTGATATCTACTCATGGTTAAGAACTGTAAATTTGTGCCTTTCCTTTAGTTATTTGTTACTTCCTATGTTTTCCTTTCAACATTGGTTATCCTTCCAGACATAACATGTTCAGATCTACTACTGATCTATCAACTTCTACTCTTAAGGTTTCCTTTCAAATTCTTCATGTTCCCTTTCAGTATTGTTTCTCACAGATCTCTTCCCTGCAAAACATTTCAGCTCTATTCATGATCATCAATCTTCACTCCATTACTTTCCATGGATCTTCTGTGGATCATTCTTTTTCATTTCACCATTATGTCCTTCCTTTCATTTATATCATTTTGTCTCCATCTTCAATTCCTTCTCTAGTTCCATCATGCACTAAATTTCTATCCCTCTACCTGTATGCATCTCACTACTCTAGTTTTCCATCTTTTGTCCGATGCTCTGTCTATGCCCCCCCCCCTTTTTTCTCTCTCTCTCTCTCTCTTTCTCCCTCTCTCTTTTACAATGTCGCTCTCTTTTTCAATCTCTCTCTTTCTCTCTCTCTCTCTCTCTCTCTTTCTCCCTCTCTCTCTTTCCATGTATTTCGCTCTCTCTCTCTCTCTATCTCTGTGTCTCTCTCCCATATCCCCAAGAAGCAATGAATATAGACAAATGACATAGCCAATGGGGAGGTAACAAGATGCTACATAAGATTACAAAAGCGACTTACCACAACATACCCAATGAGAGGAAGCTCTCAGTCTCATTACACGGCATAATCTTAGCCTTTCCTACATTGCAGTATTTAGCTATTTTTTCCTTCTTAAAGATAAAATTGAGTTCTGGTCATGCAATTGCTTTGTGAAAGACACTGTGTGGAAGCAAATGGAAGAAGTTGATCATGTAGCACATCCTATTGGTGTATACTGTAAGATTTAAGAACCATAAAAATGATAAGTAACTGATAAGAAATGTGTATATGGGACTACACGACATGTGGCATAAAAGTGTGGTCCACAACCTTTAATTATTACTTGCAATATTTTGAATATGAGGGGTATTTGTAGAGCCATCAGGAATTTCATTTTCTATTCTAATCTGCCTCACTAACATAAAAAGAATGAAAAATTATCACAAATTATTTTTCACCTTTCCCAGAACTCAACCTTCTCTTTAATCATTTATATAACTCCCATGTTATATTCATTACAAATTGATCCAATCTATTTATATTTCAAAGAGTATTATGATGTACATACGTGCAAATCTTTCTTGCCGTTTGTATCAGTCTCCTACACCACTACATATATTCCCTTGCAATTTTATCCAGGCATTATCTTAGCTGTGGTTTCTCCTCTCTTCATTTCATAACAGGATTGTACCAAGCATTCTTCTTGTGGCAATTGTAGTCATTCTAGAACTAATCAATTCCCTACTTTCATCCCTGGACCCAACTCTGCACATCCACCTAACCCTAACCCTAAACCAAATCACATGCATATATCTTTGACAAAATAAAAGGCAAAACAGATGTTACCAGAGCATATCTTGGATTACCAACTTAATAGTGAGCCTATCCTAAAGTTAAGACACCTCATTTAAAGAATACCTTGACTGTTGAGAGCCAGAAGGGTTTAAGGTTATATACCTATTCAAAGAGTTAATACCTGTCTGTTTCTTATTCAGTCAATACAATTCAAAGCTCCTTGCATTTTAAGGTTCCAATATTCATACCTGTTTTCATTTTCAGAAAAGAGCTAAGCTGCATATTGTCACCATTGTCTATTCGTGTGCAAATTAGAAGCACGTCAATCATTCACCCGTTAACAAGGCATCTACTCTAGCAATTTTCTCAGGAACTCCATTTTCAGTGACCTCCTTTTCTGTTACCTCTTTGTTTATTCATAGTAATAACAAAAAAATGCAATATGCATCATAAAAATTGATTTTTCAGATGCTGATCACTGGAATAGCTTCTCATTTTGGGTTGATCTACCACATGCGCTAATCATTGTGATGACATTGGCAGGGTTTTGTCCTTAAACTTATCTTTATAGCTTGAGCTACATGTAAGTCAGGGACAGTAAATGTACTGAAAACAGAGAAATTCAAGAGAAATTCAAGTGCAATGAAATTTGTGGAGTTTCCTGTCAGATAAACAAGTTATATTTCAAGAACAAAATATGAACAGACACAGAATATATCGTAATATCAGGTGGAGAACATATCTGATAATGTACTCTATAATAAGTATATTTAAATTGCAAAATGCTCAAGACTATCATTTTTATAGTGTTACATTTTATCTAGAAAACGTAAATCTTGAACAAACTGCATAGATGTGAGGGACATCATAATTATGTGGGTATATCTTGGTTGTTAAATAACTTATAGAATGCTTCAAAAAAGTGAAATAACTGTGAAATGTGAGGCTTTTTTTTTCTCTTGGTTGTTTTTGAGAAATGGTGCAGTTGAGCCATTACGTATCATACATTGCCCACGGGTACCCAGCGTCTTGAGTAACATTTTGATTAGATTGGTCCATCTCCACCCGAGACTGAAACAATTCTTTGAACTCAGCATTAGGGAGATTACAGCTGCAGTACTACAGCTTCAATGTTCTTTCTAATCTCTAAAAAGAATTTGTGTATTATTATCAAAGCAGCGTGAACTTGTTGTGGTCCATGTTTGGCTTCTAAAATTAAATCTCATAAAATATATTGAAAAACAAGAAATGAGCTTCATATCTTAATTTGCATTCCACCTTTCAGTGAAATATATAATAAGAGAAAACTCTAAAATGTTACATAGGAAGACTTATGATTTATGCAACTCATCTGGATATATTCTTATTCTATTTTGGTCAACAAAGCTTGACAAAATAATTAATGATGTTATTCAGAAAACAAAAGGGCTTCATCTATTGATGTTTGTCATAAAGATTGGAAAAGGATTTCAGTTACTGGATTTTCATTCCTTATATTTGAAGGACAGAACCATTTTCAGCGTGTAGTCGTCTTCCACGTTTGATTCTCCTTTTCATGGCAAAGAGTCTTATCTGTTGACAGCTTAATTTTCTCATTCCCTATGGCTTAAAACAGGAATCATCCTGTTCCCGGTTCCTGAAAATAGGCAACGGGTTGATAACGATGACTACAGATAGAGTCACCACTGATATTGGGAGGTGGTAAATACTGATGATTTTGCTGATGCTCTCAGAAAATATTATTTAAGGCTAAAGTATTGATGACAAACATGAGATTATGAAGAGGTAAACATGTAATCCTTACCGACATGTTGATACTGTTGATTGCACCGACTGCTTCTTTCCTTGTACTGAATTTTACAAATGCGCAACCTGGAGAGGGAAGAATATAGGTAGGTGGAGAGAGAGGGAAAGAGAGGGAGAGGGAGAGGAAGAGAGAGAGAAAGAGAGCAAGAGAGAGCAAGAGAGAGAGAGAGAGAGAGAGAGAGGGGAGCAAAAGAAAGTGAAAGAGAAGTTTATTTAATTATGCAATGTATCAAGAAGTCATTTGATATGAAAATAATGTTTCATATCCCACTCATCAAAATCAAGAGCTCTTTTCTTTAGATATAAGAAAATGAGAAAAGAAGTTTTTAAGCATAAAGCTAATATTTTTCAGTAGCCATCTTGAGAGAATCTTTGAGCAATTTGAAGAGAAGCGAAAGGCCAATGGTTTGCTCAGTAAATATTATTAAAACTATAAGATGATCAAACAGAAACAAAGATAAAAAGATTGAGAAAAAAAAAAAAAATCTGCCTGTATTTCCTAGGAAACATAACTTTCCTGTTTTATACTACTATATGTTGATGCTTAAACGCCACAAACTCACAAAGACAGTTAAAGGGCGTTGCAGGGATTTGCACATGAAATTCTCAAAACTTGTACAAGGGCCTGAAAATGTAAAAGTTATAATTGAAAAAATTACCAAAAGTATGGTGACAAAATATTAATTTTTAGCAAAATTACATTCATTTTTTTTCCTTCAAATTAGAATTCTGCAGCTGGCAGTGTTTTGTTCAACCCTCAAAATTAGGGCTTCAATTCTCATTGATAGAGAGAAAAACAGTTTTCTAATCTGATATATTGCACATACTTTCATAAACTTATCTTTCTGCTGGAGATACACTTTGAGATAAGTTTTTAAGATAAGTTTTTGAGGGCTAGCAAATCCCTGATAGGGGCTTTAAAAAGCATGGAGACTGTCATGAATGATATAATAGTTATTCTATATTTTGTGTGCGGGAGTCTTCTTATAGATTATAAGTAGGCGTCAAGACTGCACGAGACTCATTGTGTTGACGATAATGGGGGAAAATGTATCACAAAGGCATATACATGTATGACTTAAGAAATGATCTATTAAGAGCCTACAACAGAAAGAATGTGAAGGACTATACAAAACATTAGCATATTATGAATGATATAATAGTTGTTATGATATACTTTGTGTGTGGGAGTCTTTTTTTATAGATCATAAGTAGGCGTTGTGTTGACGACGATAATGGGAATATGTTACATCAAAAAGGCATATATTATACAACTTAAGAAATGATCTATTAAGGACCTACAACAGAAATAATGTGAAGGATTATATATAAAAAATCATCAGCATGATCTGAATTCAAACTTACATATCATAATTACCACTGTAGTTCAGAATCTTATCATTTCTTCACATTTCTTTAAAAGTTGTAATGTATCAATGCCCTAAAGGTATTTGATACAATGTTCTTTACATTCTAGGAATGGTGATGCACGAGACAAACAACAGCTGCTTCAAAGCACTTATATACACACATTTATATATATATATATATATATAAATATATATTTGAGAGAATATATTGTTCTCCAATGGAGGAGGTATAAAAAGAGACTCAACACAAACTAGAAAGCTCTGTGGGGTTCCATGCATGTGCGCTCTATTCCATGGGAGCGCATACAAGTGTGTGGAGAAGTCTACTCACAACTCTCTATAAGTATAATTGAGAGTGTATTTAAACTTGCAGTATCTCTTCATAGGAGAAATATTTAAAGCTCATATTTTGAATATAGTATAGCCACATTCAACCGGAAGATATAGAAGAAAAAATACTTTTGGGTGATTGGTACATTTTAACTGAATGTATATTCACCCTCTTAATTAATTCATGAATAGCCAATTAATTAAAATATCGCTATTACAAACATGGCAGACATATAGTCATACTGTGGGCAGCCAATGAAATGGTAGTTACAATTAGCTTAATTTCACCCATTTCATGCATGACTATGATTGGATATTAATCTTTGAGGATAATGGGGAAAATTATCGATGTTCAAGGTTACAGTGTCGGTTAGGGTCATGGAGTCGGTGAAAATATATTTTCATGGTGCATGGTCTAAAACCAAATAATGATTAATTTCCATCAAACAGCTTTGAAAGCCATTAGAGAATAACTGGGTCAAGTCCGAAAAGTCCTTTTTTCCCTTTAAGTAAAGAGTACTTAAAAATTCTGAATAAACATTCTTCATGGAGAGATTCATCCATGAGGAGAGAACGTTATCCATTATCAGTAAGTCAACAAGAAATCTGAATCACGAGACATTGGCTTCTCAAGCGTAATGCAAGATGTTTTATCAAGGGCTACAAAAAAAAAAAATCAACACTAAATATGAAGTTTTTTTTAACGCAGCCCTTTCTATATCGGCAAACTTACAGTTTGCTCTTTAAGTGTGTCCACAATTGAAGAAAACAAATCTGTGAAATCTACTTCAACTTCCATTACTGTTATCAGGCTACATAATCTGAACTTACACAAGTCACATGATGTTCTCTACTCAAAGTTATAAATACATTAATAAATATAGACAGCTAAATATTATACCCTATAGCCTGCAGATAAATTTAAAAAAAGGTTTTTAAAAAGAAACAGGTTTGGTAAGAAATCTTTTTGTGTATGTGTTATTACCCCTGCTGATTCCATGATCCTTGATGAAGGTACACTCATCTATTTTCCCAAAATGTGTGAACATTGCATGAACTAAATCAATAAATCTTCCATTAATCTTTTGATAACGAGAAGGACAAATAATAAAGAGTGTTTTCTAAAATAACTATTAGAAGGATAATAAGGAGGTATTTAGCGGTTTGGAAAGAAAGCAGTTTTTTTTTGTTCTGTTACCTCTGCTGATTCCATTGGGGTCCTTGAGAATGGTACACTCGTCTATCTTTCCAAAATGTGTGAACATTGCACGGACCTCTTCTTCTGTCTGGGCCTTGTTCAACATCCCAACAAAAAGCTTCCTATCCTCTGTTAAAAGCAAAAAAACAAGCAGAAATTGAATCAATGGAAGGATATAAAGAGAATGTGTAAAAGCAAGATTCATTTCTAAGTTTTAAAGCAAAAAATTATTTCAAATAAATTTAGCTAGAGCAAAACTAGATTGTTCTCAGACTTTCAGCCTATTTTAATAGCACTTCTATTTATAGTGCAATTTTCCTTTCTTCTTGGTATCTTTCATGCTCTTTAGAATTTTAGCAATAGGATTATGAAACATGCATCAAATTCAAATTAGGGATTTGCAAATGCACTACCATACAAAGGTGATAAACTATACTCTGCTTTTCTATTTGCCATTGAATTTAAGTATATTGTAGAGGTAAAAACTAAATGTTCAACATAACGCCACATATCATGGTCTCTGCATCATGTAATCTACCATGCAATATATCATCATCTTCATAAAGGACTCCATAGATTCCATGAGTAGGTTCAAGAGGCAGAGAGGATGCTGTTTGTCTTATTTTGTTTTTGAGAAGGAGTCATTTGGCTCATAGATAGTTCTACTGTTTCATGCTCTGAATCAATTCCACAAGCAAATGGGGCTCAAGACGAAAAAAAGACAAGGCAGCCCTCATTTTCTCAAGATGGATGGGCGAGCGGAACCCTTGCAATTTGTTCCCAAGCCAGAGACAAGCAACGCTTGGCAACTCTCTTCCCTGCCCTGCCCTGCTTTCTTGGGGTATGTAAGACAGTCACCAAGCTAAGGTTTCACTGAATTTGCATACTAATTTGAATGTAATCGTGGAATCGGAACCGCAATTGCAAGACGACATTGATCTGCAGAACAATTCAAAACTCAATTTCCCCAATTTGCAGAAAGTAGTAGTCAAGGTGTGGTATTGGGTGTCCTATTGAAACAGTCTGATGGAGCATCGATACGCAAACTTATTGATTGGTTATGCTAGAAACAACGGCCCCCAAAGCACTTGCTCTCCAATGCTATCGTTTAGAGGATGCTTTTTTTGACCCACCAAGGAAAAAAAACATCTCTATTGTTTCCCTGACTCTACGACTTGGATCTCAGCTTTTATTCTTTGTTTATTTTCACATTACCATGAGCTCCTATGTTGTCAAAACATTTAAGCAAGAATTTCATAAATCAGACACTTTTATAAAGGTCATAGATCTATAATAGATGTAGATCTACTTATATAAGAAATATGATGCAATATTTATATTGATTTTGTTGTGATATACAGGGATAGGGATATCAATATCACCACTAACTATCAAAGTATAACACAAGAGGGCACGATCATCATGTCCAGACAGGCAAAGTTTCAAAGACTTGTCCAAGAAATAAAAAAAAAAATTGCCCCTCCCAGGACATTTATAATAAAACCGTTCTTCAAATTGTCAAACAGTTTTGAAATTGTGATCATCAACCTACATACAATTTTTTAAACTAGAATTCATAACACAAAAATAAGGCTATGTGATTATAGGCAGATGTAAATCTAGAGACCTATAAACAGGTTATGTGAATAAGTTTATTTATAAATAATTCATTCCTGATAAACATAGAAGGGCATATCAGAAATAACTTGTAACTTTCATAATATAGTGGATGCATGATGGGCTTCATATTTAATAGTTTATGTAAAGGATGTAGTGGGGGTAGCATAATGCTCAAAATAGGCTAGTGTCAAAGACTGAGAAAAGAAAGAACAATAGAATGTCATTAGTATAAATGTACAAACATTATCTCTTTAAGCAGTTTTGACATTTAAAAAGACATGAGTTGAAGAAGCTAGATAACTGGAGGCCAAAGGCAATTAATCTTCCACTTCCTTCAACAACAACTTTCAGGGTTTTCCAAAATTTCAAACATATTGAATGAATGGGATGAACCAAGAAAAATCAGTTAAAAGATTTATAAAAGGTTGGAAAAAGTTGGACACCCCAAAAAGGGGTGAGAATTTGTGAAGAAAAAAAAATCATAATCACTATATACAGTAAATTTCAAATTAGCAAATTGGTAATGTTACTGTGATAAAATGTTGGGTCAAATATCCTTTGATTCCTTTCTTTTCATGTACCATATGATGAAAATAATTGTTGTTGATTTTTTTCTTTCTTTTCACCCATTTCAACTCGTTAGCAAGGTTGTATTTTCCTTTGATCTGTATATAAAAATTGCGCAAGTCTTGTGTTTCAAAGTTATCAAAAGTATGTTCGTAAATACTTTATAGGCTACAAGGGATTCTAATAATCAGGTACATGATAGTTATTTTTAAAAGTACACTTTGATTTACATTTGTGTAATTTTCCGGACATAAAAACAAATTGAGTTTGGAGATTGAATGACGTTTAGATGACTGCTTGTGAATGGAAGAAAGAATAGAAACTGTTCTTCTGAAAAACTATACCAAAAGCTGATAGGATTCATTGCTGAGAGGATTTATCAAGAAAAGCAGCTGTTCTTAAATTACTTTTCCCCCTGAATACCTCTTAAATGAAGCCCCTCTAGGATGAACAAATTGATCCAAACAGTAAAGGAGTTTTTCATACATCATCATTATCAAACAAACAATGATTTAAGACTTATGGGAAATATATATTAAATTTTAAATACCCGGTATAAGATTTATTAATGGAAAAACAAAACAGGATTAAAGGAAAAGCATAGCTTCTCTTACTCATATTTATTTTATACTACTAACACTCTAAATGTTACAGTACATGATTGTGAATCTATTGAAAGAATAAGATTGTCAGTTTGGAGCCAGGAGGGCATTGTCTAATACACATTAAGACAGAGTTAGCACCCTTCTGGCTCTGAACCAATGAAACCACTTTCACTGCAGAATTGGAGAAAGAAAGAAAAAATCTTCATTCAAATAAGCAGTAGACATTTTATTAACTGGGGAAATATATTAAACAGTGAGTGTTTAAAGTGCATACCCTATTGATACTCAAACTCTAAAGGAGAGCGGGTCAAAAGAAGTAGATAGTTCAAATGAACTAGACAAAGTGATAATAATCAAACGGGACAACATGGGTCAAGTCGCTCTTTTTTTTCTATCTAAGAATCTTCCCTCTTGTCTCTGGACGAGAGGATGTCAACAAATTTCTTGTATCAGAAGGCATTAACTACCTTTTTCCCTCTTTTTTCTCTTTTCATTGATGTCTTGCTTTTATTACTTGCCTCTGAGAACAGCAAATGTCAGGCAAATTGAAATAAAGTTAAACAGATAATAGACAACAAACATTCTAATATATAGTACTAAGTATAGCCCCAAACCATATGTTTGATCAAGAAAGTACCAAAGTCCCATTGAAACTTCATTGAGCTGGGTAAAAGATTAATGAGGAATTTCCCAAAAATAGGGACAAGAATCACAACGTGGTTCCTTTTATGCCTATTTCTTGTCAATTACTTCTCCATTTCTCATCCATCCCTTTATTTTCCTTTGTATCTCTCTGTGGTTATATTTGTAAGAGGGAGAGAGAGAGAGAGAGAGAGAGAGAAAAGACAGACAGAAGAGAGACATTGTGTACGCCTCACAATTAATTTCGAACAAGCAATAATTGTCCAAAATGATCTGACATTGAATTATGAGCCCTAATTTAAGGTTATTGTTAAGTACATAGGAGTCACCATAACAAGGACTGCTAGAATAATCAAAACAATGCAGTCAGATCTGCTAAAGACTTTTGATATATATATCTCCCACATACTCGTAGCTAGTTAGCTAGATATATGCTTCCCTTGTAAGATCGTTGGTAAGAATTATGTACAACAGGAGAGCCTGATATTTATACCAGAGCATAAATTTGTTTACTTAAGATGGTATAAATACACCTTCAGGAAACAATAACAGAAAAAAGAGACAAAGAAAAGTTTACTTCTAAATCATGTGGTGTATTGATAGCCAAAAAGCGGCGTTGATTCTTATGGTTTTACATAGAGTGAACAAGCTTCTGGCTCTCGGTTGAAAAATTGTGATGAAAAACTATATGATACATAACAGAAAAGAAGAAGGGCATAACACCTTCTATTAATATAAAGTGTTTAACCTTTTAAGCTCTCATGAGAGAATTGTGAGGTAAGAATTTAGAATACACACATACATGTACAATGAAAACCAGAGGGTATCATGGATGTTTTTGGTGTCTATTATTACAGCCCATCTCATCAATAGAAGAAAATAGGGGTGGGTGGGAGGAGGTGTGATGGAGGAGGAGGTGGGAAGGGGAGGGGGGGGGGGTGTAGAAGATGTTTGTCTTGAAAGCATTTCATCATCATCATGTCCACCACCCATCTCATATTTCAAGTCCACCGTATTCTTTGTGTTTCAAACCGAGAAACAACAAATGATTAAAAGTATCCTTTCTCATATTGCACCTCCGGTATCCAATTTCATTACAAGAGAGGAATGATTTACATCTTCCTGTCAGTATAACATATGCCTCTCCATATGTCCACTCGGTTGCTAAAACCTTGTACAAGACTCCTTCAATTGATTCTTCTCAAGGAACCACCCTGTATAGCCGATGTTACTGGCTCCTCCACAAGATACAGAACCCTTCCTTAAAATCAACAATAAGTGCTAAAAAACAGCCATGATGTGAACAAAAGAATTTATTCTTATTTTAAGGCAATCTAGTCATCAAGATCTTAAAAGCCAATGTTGAGTACTTGCAGTCATAATTATTTTTTTAGAATACTTAACGTCATTGTAATTTCTTATGGCATGATCATGTTTTGGAAAGGTGTAGGCTGGCTAATTCAATTCTATTTTTTTAAATAGCTGAAAACCTTTTATTTTGAAGTCTGTCAACACAGATATATACTTATGGGGCACTATTACAGGTAGACGATACAAATGGTCTTGACAGTCTAGACTCTTCATGAAATGCCATTTTTGTTTTAGTCAGAAAATAAAACACAGAATTAGATGTTTGGTAGATGATTTTAATACATGTATCTGGTTATAGTTTTGTTAGATTCTTCTAAAAGGTGAAAACAAGAACCATGACATGATTCCAATACTGCAATGTACATGTAGGTGTCACAACAAATTTTTGTTGAAGCAATTGAAATGACTACAAATGTGCAAAATTAGCTTCCTTACCTTCATCAAGCGATATATAACTTTGGTTGGAGCCTTCCCACAACCTAAATTTCTCAAAGAAACTCAACACCAAATAAACTGACAGCCACCAATAATGGACACCATATATAATACAACCCACAAACCATGACATATACTATACACATGAATTTTTTGTTGGGAAAAATAAACATCATTTGAGAAATCAGTGTACACATTGAGAACAAAATGACATCCTTGTCTTCCACATGAAAAATCCATCACATACAATGATTAAATTCTAGCAGGGGTTTCAATGAAGGAAAAAAAAAATTGTTGTGAATAACAAGATATAGAGAAATATAAAATAAAACTGTATCAGGAACCAGATATGCTTTGTTGTCAGTCCTCCCCCTCCATTTTCTGTCTTGTAATGATGACATGGCATTAAACTATTTTAGCATCGTCATCAGCATGTGTTTAAAAGAACACATAAGACAAGTTTATTTACAATCAACACATTAAGCAATATATAAATCTCTCTCCCTATTAATAGTAGTTAGTCAGAGTATGGAAGGAGTTTACTATCTAGCCTGTGAAATTGATCTTCTTCACTCAAGTAAATTAGTCTGTCTGTCCATGATATCATTATCAAATTCTGCCATGTCAATTCACCAATTTTGGTATATTAGTTCACCAATGTAAGCAACATGTAAACCATTCTCCCTACTAATAATAGATAGTCAGAGCATGGAAAAGGTTTCACAGTTAAAGAGATGCTATTTTTCCTCTCTCACACATATATTGCTTACAATCTAGCCTGTGAAAATGATTTTCTATCATTAAAAAACAGCAGTCTTATTGTATTAGCTCAAGAAAATGCATTCGTCTGTCCATAAGATCTTAAACAAACTATGTCCTGTCAACCGGTAAGAATGGAAAAATAGAACAGAATATTTTACATGTTTCTGTGAAAATTCTTTTTGAAGATATGTAGAATTGATAGCTTCAAAAAGGGCGAAAAGAGCGAATGGAGAGAGAGGCTTTGTTTTGAATATAAAAAGAAATAAACACACATACATAGCCACGCTGGTTAATATGCTGGATCTGCAAAACACAGTCTTGAAAATTGAAATGAAGAATAATGAAGAGAATGAGAGCAAAAAGCAACTTTCCATCATACTTGACTAACCAATGTCTCATTCATGGCCAAAGCTCTTCTTACGTTCTTCCTCCCAAGAATATGCTCTATGCCCAAACAGCCGTCTCCAGAGGGATTGAAATTTCCTTTTTACAAACACCATCAGCTCGTGGTGAAATACATTGCTTCCATTCCCCAAAGTAATCAGGAAAGATAGCAAGAGCAAATTCTATAATACACACTCCAACAGAATATGGACGCTCTAACAAAACAAGCCATGTGTTGGAAAAGGCAAAGGAAATGTGAGGAGAGGAAAAAGAAAAAGAAGGTTTTACAGGGAAAAAAGGAATTGATCTAAGAAAATTGAGGAATAACAATTACTCTATCTTGGGGCCATTTTCTCTTGGGTGAGGTTGAACTCTCCCGCGTCTCTGCTTACATGTAAATTGGGAAAAATCTCGCGCATCAAAAATCCAAGGGAAATTACGCCACTGATCTGCCAGATTATGTAGATGCGGGTGCAGAGTGACCAAGAAAAAGAGCCGGGAACAAGAATAAACGTCAATCTCTTAACAAATAGCTGTCTACTAGATCTCATCAACGGTTATCACCCCCCCCCCCCTCACTTCCCCCTCTCCCTCTCTCTCTCTCTCTCTCTCATTCCATTTTGGTTTTCTTCTTTAGCAAGAAGCAAAGGGACACCGTTTATTCTCAAATCTCCTTGTTAGCTTTGGTTTCTCTCTAGAACTGTCACTGGGGATGATGCACAAAGTGTTGAAAGCAAATACTTCTTAGGTGTTGTATTTCAAATGAGTGTGTCTGCATTTGTGTATGAGCGATGAATGGAGGGGGGTAGACTCCAATGTTCCAGATGAGGCAAAAAAACTAGAAAACAGTGGAAACCATACCATTTTTCTGCTTAAATGATAAACTAAGATTACTTTTAAGTGAATTGAATGATTGTATTTGATCTTACTGTGAAAGAAAAAGCATCAAATTTTACAATAAAGTCCTATACTAACATTGATCAGACTTGTACCTTTGAGTATGTTTACATCTTAAGAAGATATCAATATATGCTGATCTCAACTGAAACTTCGAGGAAAAGATTATTTAGACAACTACATTATCATAAATAGAAATGGAATGTAAATTAACACGAGACATAAGACAAAAGCAGTGACGATCATGTCCAGCAGTCAAACATCAATAAATTGAGTTGTATTTCATCCATTAATATGGTGTCCCTATGAAGTACATCTCACAATCCTCATCTAATATATCTCTCCTCTATACTGAATTTCTATTGTATTTCCCTCCTTCCAACCTCCTCTTTCTAATATCATCTTCTTGTTACCCTATAAAAGACAGTAATACCACCCGATCCCCCCCTGTAGCCCCTACCCGACTATGCCCCCCCCCCCCCCCCATCCCCCTCACTTCTACCCCAACCAACCCTTGGGGAGTGAGGCGGAGTGTGAATCAGCTTGTGCATATGTATACATCAAGAGCATCAGTATGTCTGTGCACATGCTCGCCACAAGAGGGACTTGAATCGGGAAGAGGACACAGGAAAGATGGCATCCTGGAGGGCATACTATGAAGAGGTTCAAAGTAAAATAGCCTCCAATGCATTTCAAAATATAAATTAAACCCGGCATCTTCCTTAATACTCTCTTTTAAACTAATCCAATTCCGCCCAGCAAATACAACTTGGATATTACCTATGTAGTAATCTCCTAACCCTTGGGCTTCAGTCCCAATGAATATTGATTGAGAAGCAATTGGCAGCTACAATGAAGTATCACAAAATTGGGAGATACAGCCTTCTTGCGCTGACGGGCATCGTACACCCTAGATTTATTCAGCAGAGTACCCTGTAATTCTTCAGGCTAGCAAATGGCAGATGATTGGAGCAGCCATTGAGACTGGATAACTGTGAGGGATCTGCATTCTAAATCGTCTTAATCGCTGTGAAAGGGGGTGCTGGGGTACTACAAACCATACCCAATGAGTCGCAGGACCCGGGACAATACATGATTTACATCTCCCTTTGTGATGCGGACAGAATTAGATCACACTTAATTTTTTCACAAAGGGCATCATGACTTATGCAACAGTCTCTTCTTAACCAATTGAATACTATATTTTCTCATTCCTATAACCTTTAATAGGAGCCTCCAGCTTCCAGGAGGCAATGGGTTCAAAATAAATTTCTGTCATTTTGAGAGAATGTTGAATTTCATCTTTCCCCAAAATAATCCATTCTTCAGATGTATTCAGCATAATACATCTGAAAAACATCCTGATGCACTTCAAAATCAATATAATTGATTAAACTTCCAGCAGTATCTCTTTGAGTACCAAGGTTTTTTCAATTTTTAAAGGGGATATCCTGAGCAAAAGTGTATTTGCAAAATCATGAAATATTGTTGCGGTAAACCGCTTTATCTGTTATTTACTTCATTTTGCAAGTTTCCAATTTTAGCTTTTCAGCTAATATGAATGCGCTTATTAGATGAAGAATAGTATATTTAAAATTTGAGGAGACTTGATTGAGGAGGCACGTAATAGGACTACACATAAATCATTAAAAGACTTTGTGATTTAAAGAAACTTGTATTCCTAAAAAAAAAAGGAAAAATAAAAGTCTTTTGTAAGTGAAACATTAAGTTAAGAAATAAAAGATAACCATCAAACTAATTTTCATAATCAATTATGAGAATATTTTTCTAAGAAAGGCACACAGGGACACAGCTATAAGATAGGTGTAGACAACATTCATGTAATGGCACCATACCTCTGGCTCACAATCAAAGGCCAAATCCTCTGATATCACATCTAAATAATGGACCATTAATACCATGATGCTGTTTGATGTACACCATGATGCCACTTGGGGACTATCTTTAAAAGCATTCGTAAAGGTCGTCCTGCCCATGATTCATCTAGTAACGGAATCTCTAACTCTACCACATCTTGTGATTACCTTGAGATATATGGACTCGTCCCTGGTAAAACTCTGCTATAGAGGGGAGTCTCCATGAGCCTCAATAAGCTTAAACTTGAGATATTAGACTTCAAGTTATCCATCTATCTTAAGAATTTCTACTTGAACACTGTATAGAGGTGTGTTTCCACTTGTCTAAACAAACTTGAAATTTTAGACCAATCAGTGCTTCTCCAGAAGAAAATTTCCAAGTTCCTTCATTTCAATAGCCCAAGTAAAGATATCCCCACTCACTCCATGAATCAGTTTGAGCTTATTGTCCTAGTGTATTGTATCTTCACCACTGAATTAGCCCACAATTTGGCCAGATTCACTAACAAGCCCTAGTTTAATCATTCTACTAGGAATAATATATTGTATCTCCAGCTAACATCCTAAACGGTTGCGTAAAATAGCCAAGCATTTGTGTCATAGCGTTGAATCATCACCAGCTAGTTGTGATCGGGCTAATTTCCCCAGATTAGAATTAACCAATTCTGAAAACAGGGGCTAATGAAAACTGGCCTTAGGTGGCAATGGCAATCCACCTTACCAAGGCTTCGACGCGACAAGAATATGCATGACCAATTTTAAGTAGGTTTTGTTCGCTTACTCAGCCGAGATGTGACGACGACATGTAGATATCAAGCTTCAGAAGGTGTGTCGCAGATGGACAGGGTCCCACAGCTGGAGCTATATACTTAAGATTATTTCAAGGGGAGAGGCTGTCCTTGTATCACACTGAGACAAATACTTTCATCATCCTGGTTCTATATTATCAGCGTAGATCTACAAAGGCATTGATTATGTGGTAGGAGATGGGGCATCATCCTTCTAGCTCTCACAGGATGATGCACATGTATTACATGTGTAAAATTAACTGACTGGAGATGATGCAAAAAAAATGAAGAATTGAAGGCCATGGAGATCCATTCTTTATTTATATTTATTACTTTGTTTGCTTTCCTCCTGTCAGAAATCAGCCTAAGCCCAAGAGGTACCCTGTGATATTTCTGATGGAGCAATACGTTGCTAACATACCCCAATGACACGTTTTTAAAGGGCATGATTTTGGTTTGATTCCCAGTGAGCTGAAATTGTAGAAGAATCCACATTTTATAAATTGTTGGAAATCTAATTTTCTTTTCTTCTGAAATCTCTCATTCTCAATTAGGAGGGAAAAAAGACCAAAACCCAGGTGATTGATGGTTTCTATTTCTTTTTACTTTATTTAGCAGGAAGCAGAATAAAGGCTTCAACTATTGAAGAAAACAAATTATACAAGCATTGTGTGGCATCTCTAAAAAATATCAGATATTCTAAAGTTTAGAAATAGGATAAATCCATTTTCCTATCCAATCACAAAATTGCATTAAAAAAAACTACTCACTATCGAATGGTGAGATTTTGCGTCAAGTATTTTTTCTATTTTCAGAGGAGGGAGAATGCCAAAACATTAAGAAAACAGCTAGGAGAGAGCAAGTTCAAATTGCAGCTGTGAAGTTGTGATCAATGACTATTTGATAAGCTACCGACTAACTTGAGTTGTAACCCTAATTGGTGTTTCGTTCTGCAATTTATCTGAATTATATCCAACACGTGGCAGTATTTAGGAGAACAGGTGACACAAAAGAAGCAAATGAACAAGGTAAAGGAAAAATAGACGATGTCACAAAAGAACGAACATGAAATAGAAAATGGCTAAAGTAAAAGAATTTTAATACAGGGATAAGAGTTAATGCCCTGCTGGCTTTCAAAAAATAAAAAGAGAAAGAGGAAGAAAGAGGAAGAAAGAGTAAAAAAGGTAAAAACTTAAAAGTGAATCAAAAGGAGTGATTGGAGGTGGAAAGTGAGCTAGAATGAGATGGATACATGGAAGTGTCATGGAAACTTAATGCATCCAAATAAATATTATTTCATTCTCCAGAAAAGTTTATGCAAAAAAAAATCTTGTCCTTATCCTCTGAGGACCCTTGTTTTCAACGTGAAAGATGGAAATCCTCTTCGGGACTGACCATTCCAATAAACTTGGTAAACTGATCCCCCCATTCTAATTGGGTTTGGATGCAGGATTTACTCTCGTACCTAGCCACAAGGGCATTTTATCATTCCCCTCTTCCTACGGCCCTGTTCATACTCATACGAAACTCCTTCAAAGTAACGTATCATCATCTAGCCAAAGAGTACACAAATGAAAAAAAGATCATGTAAAGAAGATTGTATAGAGAAATTAGTTTTCATGTGGTCGTATGACATGTTTAATGACGGTGGAGACAAAAGCTGACGGATCTTCAGGGCACACTTTAATATGATAAGCCCCACCTAGTTACACTGTTTGTATCCGTTATGACGTTTACATCAGAAGGAGACCCTGATCCTTTGACTTATGGTTTAAAACAACTCCAAATATCCATTTCACTTACAATTTTTTGTTATACGACATTCAGACAAGAAGAAAAAACCTATATAGTTAAGTTTGCTATTCTGAACACTGGATTTGCCTCTCTCTGTTTCGCAAAATGGCTGGAAGGGATAGACTAAGATGGATAGAATAAGAGGGTTTAAAAAAAGATGGAACGCGCTGCTGAGAGGGTAAGAGCAGTAATTTGAATTGATGAGAGGGGAGGGAGTTTACCCAACTCAGTTTACCCAACTCAACTCATCACTGTCTGATTTTAATATTTCTGGAGGGGGGTGCCCTTTCTCCTATTACAGATAAATTCTGTTAACAGACAAAAAACAAAAACAAATATTTCACAGCATTATACAGATTTCTACCAATATTCCCCAGGCAACTTAAACAAAAAAAATAAGGGTTTATCCCCAAAACATAGACAAAAACAAACACAAATTGGCAATGAAGAAGAAAGGTCAAAATTTGTAATTTTCTATTTGTTTATGATTTAATCAGCAGTATTCAACTGTATCAACTCTTCTATAACTCTTTTCTATTAAACTGGTTAAAAAGTCCTTCATTGATTTTCATTTTCAATTCCAACTCATTTCCTTCATAAAATACTATGGGAATATCTATTAATGGATTTTCCCCCTTAATTTTTGAGTTGATGCAGACAAAAAGAAGCAGAGAACATACAAAGATTGAATTTTACTAGAAAAGGTTGAATTTGGTGATTTGCTTTCAGAGAGAGAGAGAGCCTGTGGCTCTGCAGCCTTCTGTTATTGTTCTATCTTCCGGTTTCTCTGCACAGAGGTGATTTTGAAGATTGGAAAGAGGAGTTTCACAGGTGTTTTGAAAAGGCGATTTGGGCTTTTCTTTTGATGGAGCCAAACGCCGAGAGCAAATTTGATTTGCACCAGGAAGAGGAATCTACTTGGAAAGCCACAATGTACCTCACTGATTGAGGGTGAGGGAATGAAACAAATGAGTGTCCTTCAAAAATAACAGATTACTTCTTTTTCCCTGCAGTAACCTGAGAATCATAGGAAATGGAACACAGTACAAGAAGAGAGAGTGGAATTTGATCCCAAAACTATACAACAGTTTGTCTTAGAAATCATATCATACCCAACAGAGAGAGAGAGAGTGGATCAACGAAAAAAATACACGGTGGCGACGGGCGATTCGCCCCCTAAACCTCTGAAATCGCCACGGTAAAAATCAAGACGAGGGCGAAAAAAAATTGATATATCTTGAAAAATCGCCCCCGCCATAAATTGATATTTCCTAGGAATTAATAAATCAATTTATTGAGATGTCTGAGTGAAATCTCAGTTCCAACTACCAACTCCAAAACTAGAAACTTCCATCAACATTTTAAAAGTTTTGGGAGTTGCAGCGGATCGGCCGTCGTACCTACTGTAGCTAGATCTACAGCGGTATCCGCCTGCGCCTAAGCTCCCGGCGGCCGAACAGGCCACCGGCCCCAATAGAAATACACAGTAGTTTCGTGCACAGCATGAATGCATACGCAGTTCGCACATGTTCACAATACACAGAAAAGTACTAGCTCAGCTCCAGCGCGCGCCCGCACGCTCCTCGTATGAAGCAAATAAGTATTTGCGAGTGACGAGAGCTGAACTGCTAGCGACCAAATTGGTACGTAATATGTTTATTTTGTCTTTTTTCTGGCCCTAATTTTTATCATGGACAATGCAATCCCATTAAAAAAAATGTCATTCCGTCTAAAATTGTGTTATTTATAAGTTAAAACCATTAAATGCGAGTATATTTTTACTGTTGTCCCACATACCGATATATTTGTTATAACGAAACGTGCAAAATCAATGCCGGATTTTTTCCTGTAAAATCGGTATAAAGCAAGTTTCGTAGACAGAAATTGAATTTTGTTATAAAAAACCCGTAAATATATATATAAAGGATATTCCTATTCCTCAGGATCTGTCTAACAACTTTTTAATTAAATTAAATTATTTATATACGATCGATGCCAGGCTCATTGTCATGAGTGATGGCATCAATTTCTGTCTACGAAATGAAACTAGCTTTGGCTTGGCCTTTAGAATTAGAGTCTAAAAAAAAAAAAAGGGGGCCATGATTTTGCATGTTTCGGCATAACAAATACATCGGTAAGTTGGACAACAGTAACAATATTTACTCACATTTAATGGTTATAAATGTTATAAATAACACAATTTAAAAAAATTAGGGAGTTAGTCAACTTTTTTTTTAATGGGATTGCATTGTCCATGATAACAATTAAATTAGGGACAGAAAAAAAGACAAAATAACATATTATCTACCAATTTGGTTGCTAGTAGTATGATGGCTAAGGAAAAACACAACTTATTGTTACAGCTTACAATATGGCTTTAAGAAAGTAGCTCCCACTTTTCTTAAAGTAGCCCCTTGTTTTTTTTTTAGGCAATGGGGAAAAGTAGCCCCCATAAAAAAAAAAAATTCCTAGCCTGCGTGTCAGTGATAATATTTTCTTAGGATATGAAAAATGAACAGTTAAACAAAACACTCCTTTTGACAAGTTTTAGTTACATGTATAAGTAAATCATAAAGCCACACGTTTAACACAAAGTGAATAAATCATGGGTATCTGCATGTCTGCAATACTCTACATGACAAAGTATATACGCTACAATTGTATCTATATTTGCCTTTGCTTGGAATTTAATTAGGTAAAACTGTGTTTAAAAAAAATACAACCTTTAAAAAAAAAAGCCCCCCTGAGCTCCAAAATAGCCACCGCAAAATAATTAAGGGGGGCTATTTTTTTAAGGAAAAATCTGAAAAGAGCCCTCGTAAAAAAAAAAGTAATTTTTTGGTTGGAGTGGATGCAAGGAAAGGCCCTTTTCTGAATTGTTAAAATATTAATCACAAGATAAGTTCAGGTGTGTTTCCATTTCAAGTCAGGAATCTTGCGAATTGCTACAACCTTTATAGCCTTTGGATATCAAAAGGTTATGATTCATGTACCAAATCTGTTTATTTTGTCTTTGTAATCCAGAAAACAGACATGTTTCTTAGTATTTTGAACAACGTAATATTGACACTCTACATCTGTCTGTCTCTCTGTCTCTCTCTCCTTCTCTCCCCCTCTCTCATTCCCCTCTCATTCCCCTCTCATTCTCAATTCTTCTTTTTTACATTCCTTTTCATTTATTTTCAACAATTTATTTCTCTTTCATTTTTTTTCCTTATTCCTTTACTCAATCTCCCGCTCTGACACACACACACTTTCACTTGTTCTATATTTATTGTGTTCCTTGTTCCTTTTATTTCTCCATCTCTCTACTTTTTAATCTCTTACTTTAAATTATGTATTAAAACCCTCTGAATAATCCTCCCTATCTCTCTCTCTCTCTGTTTACTTTCTCCAACCCCTTTCCCTAACCCACTACTCCATCATGTAAATTCTATTGATTCCATTGACCCGTATGCAAGGCCCCGTACATGTAAAAAGCCCGTTTGGGGACGGGGTGAAAATCAATATCTGTGGCAGATATGGACTTATTGGCATTCCCTTGGAAATGTATGCACCACATATGGCCCTCAAAAACATGCATTGACCCCACAATTTGCCAACCATCCATCCATTCATTCAAACATGTCAGGCTTTTGTCTTATCGTAAGGATGGCTTACAAAAACAGAGCATACAGATGGCTGTTGGTAAGAGCTATACTGAATAGCAATCATGCTGGCTCCATGACCGGCGATCAATTAGTAGGTAAGCAGGACCATATATTAGTCATCAAAATGAATAATTGCTGGATGGTTTATTCATGGATGGCATACTAATTGATTCATTAATATGCTGTGTTTCTCATCAACGCAAATTCAAAGCTATTATTATTATTTGTTGTTGTTTATTGACTATAGAAGTGGGTAATCTACAATGAATCTTCATAGGAATAATTGCATCAGTCTCTAAATTGAGGTTGAGTTGTATAGAACTACCAGCCGATTTTGCTACAAGAGGCATGTATATGGTAGCTACGAACAGTCAGTTACGTAGAGGACAAAATATTGTGGACTTTTCCATCTCAATCATTCTACAAAAAAGGAGATTTGCCTTGAGTTGGTTGTGAGCCACAGAGAAGGTTAACAGCCTTAAATGAATAGTGAGCTCAGAACTTTATAGGTTAACCCCCCCCCCCCCCCTCATTCAGACTAAAGTTTCAATGTACAGCTTTACGAAAACTGTACCGTACATATTTTTTTCTAGTCTGAACACAACTTAATGAAAAGTCATACAGCGACACGGTTGTTAATCTATACAACTTTTTTTCAAACGTGTCTATAAAAAATTCACACTTCTTGTGTGAATGTCTTATGGAACAAAAATTTAGTAACTGGGGAGGGGGGGGGGAGCTCATGATTGGCCAGGAATCATCGGAGTTGATATATAACATGTCACCTGACTAGTTTCTTTATAATTATGATGTTTCATTATACCAGGTAATTTAACTCACAATCTTCCTGATTGTATGATCATTTCCCTATCACGTGCGTGTGTGCCTCTTTCACTAGACAGTAATTCTATTATCTATATACAACGCTTTTCTGTACAAATTTTGAATACAATCCCTTGAGTATGAACAGGCTATTATGCAGCCCACTACTTTAAGATGGTATAAACTACTCCCGGCTATCGCAAAGTGCCAATCCCTATTTACCTTGCAAACAATCAACGAATCTAAGAAGGCAGAGGACTAAATCAACCACGGAAAAAAGGCAACGTTTGCTGGACATCAAGCCCAATTACGTTGAGCAATTCGTCTTAATGCGAGCAAAAGAAGTACGACCGGAGGATTTGTCGTTTCTTGATGGCAATGTTAATATATTTGAAGGAATCATGATGGAGAGGGGTAAACACACTATTTGCATTTTATTTCTCTCTCAGGAATAACATTTTCTTTTCACCACAAGCATATTCTCAAGGGTATAGTGATTGATAATTCTTCCAAACTCGCAGTTTGATGTTGCTTGCTATAGCTCGGTGATAATCATGTGTCAATGCCCCAGGATTCGGTATGTAAATCAGAAATACTCATCTCGTCCTTGTCCTTCTAGCACTTACATAAATTATTTATTTTGAAATAAAGGATTTTCTGCTGCCATCAATTTAGCTCATTATCTTTAACATGAAGCGGTACAACACTATTTATTTGTATAGACCCTAATCCCTACAGGTTCATTAAAAAAACATTGGAGAAAAAAACGATTTATAACCCCGGAAATCATTCTTCCTTTATAGATTTTCATTTCAAGTTATAAAGCATTACCTGTTTGTCATGAAGTTGTATCAATCACAATTAATGATTATGTAGAATCTGTTGAAATTGGTTGTAATGCCTTAACTCCTTTATTTTGATAATTTTAGAGTTCTGGTAGTGACTTTTTAAGACTTCATTGCTTCAAGAGCATGATGAAATTATATTCATATATTTTCTACCGTGGATGTAGCTGAGAGTGGGATTGTAACTATTTTACTGAAGACATAATTCATGATTATGCAAAATTCAGGCTTCAATTATATTGCAACAATTTCCTACCACAGAAAGAGAAGTGGAAAGGAAGATAGAGAAGGGGGAAAGAGTGAGAGAATAATAGAGAGAAAGAAAGGTATGGTGGGAAAGAGAAAGATACGGAGCTAGAGAGAGAGAGAGAGAGAGAGAGAGAGAGAGAGAGAGAGAAAGAGAGAGAATGGGGAAGAGAGAGATAAAGGGAGAGATGGATGAGGTTGGGAAAGAGATATATAATTAGAGATATATAATTGACGATAGAAGAGGGAAACAAAGAGAGGGAGGAGAATGAGAAAGACAGAGAGAGAGAGATAAAAGAGGAAGAGAGAGGAAGAGAGAGGAAGAGAGAGAGAGAGAGAGAGAGAGAGAGAGAGAGAGAGAAAGAGAGAGAGAGAGAAAGAGAGAGAAATAGAGAGAGAGAGAGAGAAAGAGAGAGAGAGAAAGAGAGAGAGAGAAAGAGAGAGAGAGAGAGAGAGAAGGAGAGAGAGAGAAGGAGAGAGAGTGAATACGGGGAGAGGACAGAAATGGGAGAAAGAGCTGCTTGATAATCTGCCTTACCATTTATTCATACAACAATGCTAGTGATTGATTGTATGACTGGTCGTACAATTTCAATACCTTACCCATTCTGCAACATTCACGGTAGAAATCATACGTTCTATTCAAATCAAAATACATGTTTTCCATGTTTGTTCTGTGGCTTGCAAATAAGTTTGAATATATTCCTTACCTCCTCTGCTTTCACTGTCGGCTGGCTTGACTTGCAATGCACGAGTCATCTGAAGATAAAGAGAAAAAGAGAAAGAAAGGAAAAGTCGATTAAATATTTGTTTGGCTCGTCTGAAATAAAACACTGGCAGGTACCTAGCTTTAATATGTTTACCAGCACTAGAGACATCACATTGATATTGTTGTCTGATCAATACTCTGCCAATAAAAAGCCAGCAAGTTGCAAATATTTGCGGCATTTTACGCAGTATTGATTATTGCCAGCCGTGTGAATATGCCACACACACACACACAGGCAGTGGTTAATATGCGTTCTCAGCAGCGACATGTTCTTTCATTTACAGCTTTCTTCTATCCTTGCATGAAAGCTGGCAAAAAATTAAAATATGGCTATGTTGTAGAAATACGTCCAATCAAAATTGCAATTCACTTTCATGAATTTTCAATCTGCAGTTGCCTATAGCATATAGCTACAGGAAAGGTAGAAAACAATTTTAGCATCCATCTTTTCAGAAAACCTGTAAAGAACACCATAGAAAGATGATACCTTGATCAATTTTGTATTTTTTTTTTTCCTGTATCCTCTATATTTCTTTTCTTTCATACACATGTCACTCTTTTTGATGTGTTAGCATCGTTGTTTTTTAAATTCAATTTTCCATTTGTCTGGAACTGATACGCAAAGTAATGAAAATGTCAAATCTACTTCCTATTGAAAGGCTGAAATTCACTTGAGAATTCTTCCAATATTCAGTCATTCTCTTGATCATATAAATTCGGGAACGCAGAGACCAATTACACTTCGAAAACTATTCATGAAAATTTGATAAAATCTATAATTTGTTGATAAGGATGACAGCCTGCACAAATTATTGGCTTGAAAGATAAGATGTAATTCCCTGAGTTTGCTGCAATATTCTGCTCAGTGCTTACAACACCAAAAGAGCAACAACAAAAATATATTCATGCCTAAAATAAGACAGTTATGTTTGGGCATAGGGAGAGAGAAAGACAGATGTGGAAGTGTGGATGCACACTTCACGGGAAAGAAGGAATATTCAAATGTTACTGAATTCAGTACAATGATTTCATATTAAACTATACTTAATATAATCAAGACTTCAACCACTGTAGATGTTATCAACTGTTAATAGAATACTGGCTATGACTGAATGCTTAACTGATGTTGCACTATTAAGAGCAGCCATTAAACTTTGAAGAAAACAATAGAAAATCAGCAAACAAGAGCCTGTAATTCTATTAGTAGTTAGTGGGACATTTATAATTCATGAAACACAGCTGTGGTGGGCACCCTCCCCGATGTAAGTTGGCGCCACCTCCTAATCCAGCTCAATCAAATATCTTCACCCTCTTATCACACCCCATAGAACCCAATCATTGAATCAGGAGGCTGAACATCCCTCCATTCAGACTACCATGAATCATCGTATAGCGAAACACTTTCAAACAAAATATTGTATAAATGGGCAGGGCTTTTCATGAGCGTGCACTGAAGATCAATTGACCTCTTCAAATTTGTTTCCATTTACGACGTTTCTTTATACGATGTTGTTTTCTAGTCTTTAAGCTCTTTTTGCTATACAATGATTCTTTACATGATGTTTTTCTTTAAAAGGTTTGTATAAATGTCCATAAGTCTGAAGAGGCATATTAGTTTCCCCCCGTTCTGTCTCCATATGATGGGCGCATGAATGGGCATGATGATATACATGTAGATATCAGGGAAACTTACTTATACCATACATCAATTTTCAACCCTTTTCCTGCCTCTTATTCAATCTTTTCTCATCGTCCCTATCTTCCTCAATGTATCATGTTATAATACATTAAGATCTACTGAAGATAGCAAACTTCATCTCCTCTTTTCAATTATACAATCCTTCCGGCATTACTCCAGACTGCTTCTTCTTCAATTTACAAATCATTCCAAATAATATACTTCTTTGTCTACAACAAAAAAGGGTCTACTACAACAAAAAAGGAATAACCTGATGATTTTTTTAAAGGATATGATCTGTTCAGAGTGAGGCAGAAGGGCATTAAACTTTGTGTTAAAGTAGATAACGGTTAATATTCTTCTGGCTTCAAACAGACGATAATTGGAATTGATAAAGTTTAGTATTGACTACATGCACTCCTTGACAAGACAGGGCAAGGTTGCATTCTAATTTTGAAATACAATTGTTACTGTCTGCTTGTAGCCTATGTTAATTCCTCAAATGCATTCAAACATTTTTTCCCTCCCTCTCTGAGCAACAAACCTGGGAAGTATGGCTACAAAATCTGGCACAAAAGCCATTCATTTCAAGACTTTTCTGGTGGAACATGGCAGATATTTTAATAAGCAGAGGGGGCGACAGTTTCTGTGCGAAATTACATTTCCTCTGTCAGCTGCAAAGGCAATGTTTGAAAGAATGGGTGGCAAGTGCTATTGATTTTTGGGCCATTCCGAGTGCCATGTACTGCAACAAAAAGGGGCAATTTTAATTATCAGTTAAAGAAGACCTGCTACTCTAGGGGTGCGAACCTGACATATCCACAGTCTAAAATAAGAAATTTTCTTTCTATGATTAAAAAAAGACAGGCAGAGGCAGGCATAGGCATGTATGAGGAACTTTTTTTGTTTAACTATTTTTTTTAGGAGAACAAATCTGCAATCATATCCTGTAGCCTTGCCTACAAATTTCCTGCCATCTGATTGATGGTTTGGCCGAATTTACATGATAATAGTGGTACAATTCAAAGGTCATTTGCTCCCTGATATTGCATGGAATGACAAATATGCTAGTATGTAACAAATATTGTAATTGTTATCCAGCCACACTGTGTCAAGCAAGATATTAATGAATTTCAGATATATTGATATTCCTTGTTTACTCATACTGGAAGGATATTAAGTTGGGAAACCTCGGCAAAGGAAGAGACAGAGAACAATATTGACACATCCCAGAGAGAACTAGTTTAGTTAATAAAGAGATGAATAATAATATATGGCTCAGTTAAGCAACATGGTGACTATATGAATATGCATTGAATATGGAAAATAAATTGAATTGGCTACATCCGTATCTGAAATTCTGGATATTAACAATAAATTTACATATTCCACAGAAAGCTGCTCAATTATGTCAATAAGATGATAAGCAAGTAAAATATATCGCCACAGTAACTACAATAAGTAAGCACGGGATTTGGAACAGTAAATTGTTTTTCATCGGCCCACAACATCTCATCTCACTACTAACGAAACATACACACAAAACCTCATCATATACCCATATACACACACACACACGTACGCACTTGCGCACAACCGATTCTCATTATGTGTAATGGCGTGTGATACACACGTGCCTCTGCCAGATAGATGAATGGCAGGAGGGTATGTTGTCATGGTAACCTTGATTGAGGATGATGAATCATAACCAATTTGACCATTGGGAACCATCCAAGACCCCAAGAACACACCGGTGTCGGTGAGTTCACCACCACCAACACTACTGGAAGGCATCACGATCCCTCCCCCGTGGAGGGGTTGGTGGGCGTACTTATTGGTCCCATAAAGACGATTAGATCCTGGCACCTTAATAACCTCCATGTAAACATGCTTTGTCTAGCTGTCTACTGAATGTCAATGAGTGTCTTCAAGCTAATATAAAGAACTATGTAATGGTTCTTTTAGGTCTAGTTGCTTTGCCCTGACATTTTTCATTAGGCATATTTACCTCAAGAAATTAAGATATTCTGCTACGACTTGAGACATTAACCTATTTCCATATTTTAAAATAAATAGATGTAAATGAAATACTCAGATTTATATTTGGACATACAGTACATGCATGTAGGCCTACAACTTTCAATAAATGTTTCTATGTTTAGAGCCAGAAGGGCATTAACTCTATGTTTAAGCATATGGTAATAACCATTCTGACTCTCACCAGAGATCTAATCATCCCTTGTGTTGATTCATAAAGAAAACATTCGTAATCTCTTCTCTTAATTCTGAAAATAACATCAATACATGATGAAATAACCAATCAAATATATCAATTGTACTCCCTCGATATCTACTTCAAATCAAGTAGCTTTACTGAACATTAACCTATACTTCTTCTAATTCAGCTCATCATGATGCATAACCCCGTTCCTGGTAACCCTAACATAGCAAAGAGTAAGACATAAGCTTGCCAAAGACATGCTGCAACATCCATCACTGGCATTAAGTCACATGAAACACAGAACCTCACTGCAATACCAACCATACATCCTCAAATGAAAGACACTAAATCATAATCCTGATTCATAACACATCTGACAAGGCCAGAAAGTTCTTTCAACGATGCTGATTGCCCTATGCCATCTTGACATGTAAAGACGGCATAAAAACCTCTCATCCACACTCCTCTACTAGTATGTTTTTTCCTCCGACCAATCAAAATAAATTGAACATGTGTATAAATTTTTAGTCAATCATTTTGCCAGTCCTGCCCTCAGGCTGATTGCAGAAGCAGTGATGGTATTCTCAGACAGTTTCCCCCTTACTTTGTACCCTTTCCTTCTGACATTTCTTCCTTAAAAATGAATCTGTGTGGCAATTTAGCAGCTTCTGAGATTGAAGGCATCCTGCAGTGTATACATTGATGCAGTTTGTACATTCATAGTATGTTGGCGAAAGCATTCAAATAGCAAACTATCACATCAAAGCACAAAATAGACAAAACTCAAACAGCTCAACGTTCTGTTGGAAACTAATGATTTCCTTTGACTTGGAAACTCATTCAGAATGTACGACAAGATTTTATTGATATTATTAACAATGAAATAGATAATAATCAAAACAGATTGGCATTGCTTATGTAATATACAAGCAATGAAATTCCTGGAAATCTAAAGATCTCTCAAAATCAAGACGTAAAGGCAGGAAAACACACTCATACTCTTAGCATTCATTTTATAGAATTTGTCCATGGTTTATCATTATCATCTGGAAGCTACCCTGGATAATCTTAAATGATAATTGATAAAAATACACTAGAACTAGGAGTACATAATCTGATACAATGCCCATGACAGCTACTAATAAGGCCTACTTGTAGTTATAATGGTCCCATCTATTCACTTATCTGTCATGTCTGTAGGGTCAATTAGCCGGGCTTTGGTGACCTTGTCTTGTGAGTTTAATAGTTTGATATACTGATCATGCAGAGGCCTCTTTGACTATTCATGCTATACTCTCCAGTTTCCACAAAGGGATTGAGCTGTGATCTGATCTACAATTAGAAGCATAATGATAGCTTCAAAATGCACTACATCCATCTTAACATCAGCCATCCCTCTCCAAAATAAAGTTTGAAAAGACTGATAAAAAACAAATTCTTTTCTTAGAAGATATATTAATTCTTAGGTTTCCTCCCACTCTCTCACTCTCATTAAAAGCAAGGTGAATGATATATTCATAGAAAATACAACTAAAAAAAAATGGAAAATGCATGTTGCCTTTACGAGGTCAGCATATCTATAAAAACTTGACAGAGCAATTGGATCTCTGCAGGAGGAAGAGAAATCTCATTGACCCATGCATTATCACAGTGGGCCACTGACAAGCCTCGTAGCATCCTACATGTACATTCAAGCCAATGAGTGAGGGTAAGAGAGAAAGAGAGAGAATAAGAGAGAAAGAGAGAAAGAGAAAGAGAGAGAAAGGGGGAAAGAGGAGGGATGGGTGGTAAGACAAAGAGAATGGCAAATATACATAGAAAGACTAAAAAACAGAGAAAGGAAAAGATGAAATCAAAATTAATAAACAAAGAGAAAGTAGAAAGGAAGAAAAAAAAGCGGAGGAAAATGAATAGGCTGACAAACCTTGAAATGGAATTCTCAAAAGAGAGAGGAAAATATGAGCTTGCAAAATTGGGAAAGGTGGATGGACAAGATGAGGGTAGAGAAAAGGACAGGGGAGAAGGATGCCTATTCTTTTCAGCACTGCTTCCAAAAACAGAGGTTCTTTATTTGGGTTAGAAAGTATGGTCACTTGTCATGGGAGGCGACAGAAGGAACGAAGATCAATACTAGAGTGGCCACAAGAATGTGTCTTCATATGGATGAGATGGACTAAAAGGACAGAGAGAAAAGGAGAAAGAGAGAGAGAGAGAGAGAAAAGGAGAAAGAGAGAGAGAGAGAGAGAGAGAGAGAGAGAGAGAGAGAGAGAGAAGAGAGAGAAAGAGAGAAAGAGAGAGAGAGAGAGAGAGAGGGGGGAGAGAGAAGGGGAGAGAAAGAGAGGGGAGTTGATTGAAAGAGTGCATGCCCAGGAAAGGGAGACAGATGAAGAGAAAGATAGCATGAGAAAGAGAAATAAAAGAAAGGGGAGAGAGAGGAGAGGGAGGAGAGAGAGGAGAGGGTGGAGGGGAGGGGAGAGGGAGGGGAGAGGGAGGAGGGGAGAGGGAGGAGGGGAGAGGGAGGAGGGAAGAGGGAGGAAGGGAGGAGAGGGAGGAAGGGAGGAGAGAGAGAGAGGAGAGGAGAGGAGAGGAGAGGAGAGGGAGAGGGAGAGAGGAGAAGGGATGAGAAGGTAAGGCAAAGTGGTGAAGATTGATATACATGTACAGAAGTGAAAAAAGCGCAAAAATAGAGACAGAAGACGGATTGGGAAAGGGGACAGGAAAAGGGAAAATTACAGATTACACAAAATTACATTCACAAAGAGGACAGGACGATCAAAACTGAAAGGGAAAGATAGTGACTTGCAAGAAGAAAATCTGTTGTAAAGGCACGTATATTATCGAATACCAAGTTTAGATTGCGAGGATGTATATTCATCATAATGTGTGAAATTTAGGAGCACAGGTATAATACGAGTTAGATCATTTATACGTTCCATCTGTTCTATTAGTGTCAAAATTAGAGCGAAAATATTTGTAAATGTTTCAAAAAGCTAATTGTCATATTCTGTGCTATCAGATGAAGATATGAATGTATTGTGTGAAGACAGAATCATGTTTGCTATCAGTGTTTTTCTCTTATTATCATGAGCATTATCATCATTATAATCATCACTTCAACATCTTATTTTATGTCCACTAGGAATCATTTTTACCCATTATCACATAAAACTGGGTTATTCCTCTATTATTATTTTGTTCAGTTTAGTCAACGGTTTAAGTCGAAGTATGGTTTCAACTTCAAAATGTGTATTTTGTTTTATTGGTTCGAGTGGAAGCAAAACAAAACAACTTCAGCTACATCCCCTCTCTCCCTCTCTTATCTCTATCTCTTCATAAATGCCTCCATGTTCAAAATATTACTGCAGACACCTTCAGATATATGCAATATTACCATTCTGCAGCTGCAGGCTCAATTGTACATGAAATAAACATACGATGTCACCAGCCCTACGAGTAGACAGGCCATCTCAATTTAGGTTAGTGTCAGGCACCAGAAGTGTTTGTCATCGCTCAAGCTCTGTTTCCACTGGCAAGCCCCTCCCACTATGTTCCCATGGATACACACTCTCATTCTGTTCTCACAGACACAACCAAATAATCCAAAATATCTAACCCCCCCCCCCCTCCCAATCTAATCCATGGACATCACCTCCCACTCTCTTCTTATGGACACACTGATTAAAGTAAAAACTAGAGATCTGAAATACCTAAGCCCTAGATTTCCAAACTTTCTGAACCAAATCTTTCCTCCTTTCCTCCATCATGTGCAGACAGCCAGACACATTTGTCAATATTTCATGCTGCATGCCAACTCACAAAAATTCACAATGTGGGAATCATCTGTCGTCTCATCCGATGCATCTTACTATATAATTATCTTCTACACTTCTAGAAGGCTGCCCTACATATCTGTATCAGCAGATAACACCCTCACATGACATCAGACAGTACAATGACGAATCACAAGACCTTTATAGCAAAGGTTCCAAGTAGCTCCACTATCTTGAGCAAAACCTTGATAAGCTCAGTGGTGGTGAAATTTCAGCTAAGGTTTAGAAGTGTGAGCCACATGCATGCAAATTCATGAATTCCAGGTTTTGTGACCCGTTTCCTCCCTCGCTAGCCTTCTTCTTCATGCCTGACTCACACTCTCTCTCGCTATGTATCGCATTCTGCTCTTGTCTCTACGATCAGCATGCTTCCTTCATGACAGGAGTTACAACTTGGTACAGAACAGCATAGATGTTATGCATATCAGGTGATCATGAACAGGTTCTACGACCCATGCTCCGGAGGCTACCAATAATCTATACTAACCAAATTCCTCATTTGCAACCCTTACCATTAAACTATGTGTTTGACCTCCCAAACGATCAGGGCAAATATTACCAGAGCCAATGCAGGGGGGTCACACCATTTCAGCAGGAGTTTAAAACTTAGTACAGAATAGACTGGATATCACATATATTACCTGATATTGAATACTGAATCATCCTTTCTTCGTTGTATCAAAAAATGCTACAGAGAGTATTTTTTTGTGGCATTTTCTTTCATCAGTTCATTGCGGCTATAATTTGTAATATAGTCTCACTGTATTATGTCTGTCATATCTGCCCATTTTCATTTCATAGGGTTTTTATCAAGCAATTCACAATGATCTTGGTTAATATGAGATATCACCAAATAGTATAACAGTATGTCTGTAATATCTGCCTATTTTCATCTGTAGGTTAGCTATACATGGTGAAACTATTAAACATAAAAATATCAAATAGTTGATAATTTACTACAATGACATTCTTATACTGATAAGATTTGTTTCTATTGACACTGTTAGAATAAATGGTTGAAAATTCTTGAAAGTAATAACATGACTATTTTTAACAATTCCTAGAGCATATTTTTAAGGGGGAATTATTTTTTTGAGGAACGTGTAATGTTTAACTGAGCAAATTATGACACTTAGGTGACACAGTAACCCAAAATGAGTGCGTCAAATAGCTTCTTATACTTCTTATATCATTTCCATAAAAACTGCTTTAATCTTTAATTTCACAAGAGTTTTTAAATCAATTTCTATGGCATTTCAAAGTCAAGCCGAAGATTTTTGAGGATGTACTTCGATGGCCATTATCTATTCAAATAAGTAGATGGATTCTAAAAAAATTGGGTTCTGAAGTACTGCTCTTCTTGACGTGCAATTACAGGAGCAGTTTTTCTTTTTATCAAGAGTAATTTTCTTGACTTCATTCTCTCTGATCCGAATGACTAAAAGCATACATCCATAGTGCATTACTCAGTCATGAGTAATTGGCATAGGCCCATGCTAGACTGATGAGATGAAAATTGAAAATCATTGCAATAAAATTCATGGATGAAAATAAAAGGTTTAAACTTCCTTTGCTTAGTATCTCAAGTGATGTGGCTCACCATGACCAATTTTCTGGTTATTATTCTCTAAGTGCCATGTCTCAATTAATAACATTTTCTCATTAATATTTCAGAAGGAAGTGGATGCCTCACTTTGAAAGGGGATGCACATACACACAAAAGAAGCAATTTTCAATAAGTGATCTGACATACATGTACAGTGATACATGAAACAAGTAAACATGACATGTCTTTAGCCTTCAAGATTTAATTGGTTTGACATATAACTTCAGTCAGACATCCAAAAATATCTTCAGATAATTTTGCCTAAGATCCAATCAAAATAAATCTAAAAGATTATGTACAAGCCATACAAGAAAATGATTAAAATGGTAAGAAGAAGAAGAAGAAAATCTTCAATGGTCAAGTTATTCAAGTACATTGTTTACAAAAAGGGAATGTGATTTGAAGGTTAGAGCAAGAAGGGGGCTTCCCTTTATATTCAAAATATTTTTGTTTTTTCCCCCTCCGTAAATATCATTTGGGCTTCAAGACAATAGAGAAAATGTGTCGAGAATGTCATTCTCGTACTTTCCAAGGATGAAAACACTCCAGGGTATTGCTGAGTTATGGCTGTGCATGTCGCAATATTTTCTTCATGCTTGGCCTCCGACAGCGAAGAAAGACACTGGGAGATATACATCTAAGCAGGCCACATTCAGTTCAGAAATAATGATGTTTGGCTTGCAATATGTGACATTAAATACTCATCTCACGTATGTGGCACACATGCATCCTACATCCTTCTCTCTCCTCTCACTATCCATCCATCTTTATTCACTTCCCTTCCTCATGCACATGAATATATCACAAGCATGCATTCAATGTAGCCTTTGACACTGGCCTTGAATAGTGGATCTTCATATTACTTTATAAATGTAATAAATGTATATATGCACAATAGGTTTCTGAGCTAATGCTCTACAGTTTTTACGGCTGAAAGAAATTCAAATTTGATAATACACCTCCCAGACTTCTCACTTCATGAGAAAGAAACAGCTCATGATATAATAGCTCATGATTTAATAGCACATTATATTCTTGAGACAAATATGAAAACCCACCCACGTTCCAATATCTTTTTTAAGGTTTCTGTACGTCTTGAAATTCAGGTACAGGTACATGTACCCGACTTTAATAAAAAAAAACTAACTTTATCTTTATTTACCTCTCTTACAATCTTTTTAAATGTTTTTATCTCTGTTCACTCCCCTTGTCTTTCCTTGATGTATCACTCAATCAATCCCACTCATTTTTTCTTTTGTTTTCATCCTGGTCGGCCAGTCTTAGCTTGGCAGACAGTGTAAATGCTCATCAATATTCTCTTGAGCATCAATATTCTCTCAGGCACCAAATTCAGAGAATCATGTTTGGAATGTAATTTACAACTGGGAAAATGTGTTTTGAAAATGGCTTAATGTTGTTATGGTTATTTTCACCTTTTTTGAAAAAAGAAATTAGGTAATGGAAAACAGTTTCAAGCAAACGTATCAATCAAAGTATCTTACAAAAGAAACAAGTGTGATACTTAGCAATATTAATCAATATTCTCTTAGGCACCAACTACAGAGAAACTTGTTTGGAATTTATCTACAACATATAAAATGTGTTTTGAAAATAGCTTAATGTTGTTGCTATAAATTTTACACTCTTTTTGAAAGCAAAAAAACCAACTCTCATACTTTATAACACCAAAGTTTTATACATAACTTTCACGCATAGATACCATCATAAGTATTAAAAAACAACCAGGTTTGTTACTTCACCAGATCATCATACATGTTAACATTGAGAAAAGGGTTGAGCGGATGGCAACTTGAAATGCTCCTCCACTGAGAACACCCTGAACATTTTCTCCCTGCCCTCATCAGTATGAAAATGAGATAATTTAGCCCGCAGTGGGGGAGCTTACATTGCACAACAAACATCAAGGCGAGGTATGCATGTTGACTGGTATGCTTGCAGACGGGCCGTATAATGACTCAATTATTCAGGTGAGTTTGTGCCCCAGAATAAACTTTGTTTTAATTTCCATCAACGATAATTTTGTCTGTTCATAGCCAGAAGGGTATTAAGTCTGTGTTGAAGTATCTGAGTTAATGCCCTTCTGGCTCCAAACAGACGATCTGTGATCCGAAGAGGAAAGGCATTTTCTGCATGCTATTGTTTATGGTAGCGCTCACTTGATCAGCAAACATCTGCCATAGTTATTAAGGAGATTCATGGAAATGATTAATGTCCTTTGGACTTCAGAACCTAGATTCTCAAGATGAAGATCTAGAGAGCTTAATATCAGATTGGGATGTGAGGCAAAACAGAGGTATCCCTATGGATCATGGACAGATTTTGTATGAGACAATAACAAAATTGATGATGGTGAAACAAAATGCAAAGAAATTTGTGAAAAAGAGAACATTTCTAGTTCAAAGAAACGTATTCAGATATCATCTTTTGAATCATCATCAACTACTTCCAAATATCTAGCAAAAAGTAAGAGAAATATTGAAAAGTGAGAGATATAAAAAGTAAACAATTTGCATGCATGTAGGTGGAAAGAGCTAAATATTTCAATTAACTTAATCAGTCAACTCCCACATAAATCTGAAACTCCAATTATAAATGCAATAATTGAGAGTTTCGATACAATATATGAAGTGTCAGATAAGAGATAAGAGGCAGCCTTTCAAGAAAAAATTGACCTTAACAATCAATAGCTTTGAATAGCATCTTTCGCAACGTGTAAACTGAACATTACTATTGTTTTTGTGTAATCCAAACATGATGTCTCTTAGATACAAAATAGGGTATTATTGCAATAATCTATTTTCGAAATGTAAGTCTCTGGCATACGTCTTTGTGAAGTGCTCGATGTGAATTATTTCATTCATGCTATACAAATGAAGATATCATGCCCATTTCCTAAAATATACCAAAATAGATTAAACCACAAATTGTTTTGCCCGATTAGTTTTGCTAATAATTCTCTCCGATATGGATTGGCAAGTGGTTCTCGTCATTTGGGCTCTCCGCGCAAGGACGGTCAACGGACGGGAAGATACGAGGGAGACGAGAATCAAAGCCTGAGACAGGCTGAACTTTAAATCTCTGTCAAGCGCTGATTGATTATTCAAACAAGCCGAAAAGGAAGAGTGCCCCCTGAGATCGGGCATGGACGATTGGCTCCGTGAATCGGAGAGATGGCACCATGGGTGAAGCGCTGAAATAACATTTGCCTCACCAGTCCTTGTTTATTGCAGCAGAATTGGGCAATCAATGCATGAATTATGAATTGAATGGATGCTGATGGGATCAAAAGATTTCATGATGCTGCTGCCCGATGTGTTGGTTTATTTCAGCGGGGATAAGATACCATCGCACAGACGAGATTGATAATTTCTTTTTTAATGATCGTTCCAATATTTATCCAGTGGTAATGGGCAGGGGGGTGAAGGCTAGCAGTTAGACCCATGATCATATGGTCAGGGTTCAGACGCAAGCAGAAGCAAGGAGGTCATGTGGTAAGGTATGAATATAAATTTGACATCTACATCTCTATGAAAGGGGTTCCAGAATTTCTTCTTAATTATCACATCATATTTCATTCCCTCTTATATTTGCTAGATAGACATTACTGTCCACTACCTTGCACTATATAAATCCAAATCCTGCAATTAGTGCAAAGAATATACTGGATAAAACTGAAAATGTACATGAAATATAATTTTTATCTATTTGAGTTGATTTTGATGCAAAATTCAATTTAGGCAAAAGGATTATGTGTTCCTTCCTTATGTTTTATTGCATCCTCATCACACCTACATGTACAGCAGGGCAGAGCATGGGTGGAACTAAAAATCATCAGACAGATATAAAACACAATCAAAATCATAGCTATGTACACAAAACATAATTCAGTGGAAAATCGAGTATCCACCTCCATCTACCAAAAGAGGGTGTTACACACAAAGAAAGCTTGATAGCGCACATAATATGCAAATGATTGAGCTCTCCCTGATGACATCACAATGGTGACAGATGCAGCATGGTGTAGGGAATCAATGCTCATCAGTGGTCTATTGTTAATCAATAGTGCTCACTCAATGACATCTACATGTAGTACTGGTGAGCAAGTCAACTTTGACAGGGGGAAAAGGGGGAATTTGTTTCACAGCAGAAAAAGTGGGTTTTCTTCTAACAGATTGTTTAAAATTAACCAATTCTGCGTTATCACAATGTGTAGCAAAATGGTGTATTTTCCATTGTCCACAACTCCGCATCCATATATAGGGTTTATTGTTGTTTGCTTTTAATACAGTAAAAGTTATTTTTCTTTGAATAATTGAATTGAATCCATTCCTTGTTATCACTACATGTATGAAATGACAGAGAAAGTGAAACTTGGCGATTTAAAAAGTGAACTCAGTTGAACCAAATTACCTAGTATATCTTTATGGATATGGATGGACCATTGTCTATTTGGTAATATGATGTCTCTCTATATGTGCCGACAATTAAATTTGATAAAGGCCAAAAAAGATATGTTTGAATGGCCCTTTATCTTATGCATTCTGCTTCCTAAAACACTTAATGTTCTGGTTTTCTTAGGAAATGGTGATCCAAGCCATCATCTCATCAGCAGAATATACGTAAATTCAAAGAAGCATGCAACACATAACGGGCTATGAAGATTCGTGGGAGACATTACGGTGACATTATGAATATATGACTCCTCTGTTATATTCTATTTGTATCCCTTAGAGCCTGAGGGCTCTCCTTCCTCCTATCTGCTTGGATCATTACTTGCTCCATAATGAGCATCCCTGCTTCTCTTATCTCCTTGTGAAGAAGCACAACACGAACATCTCATTCAAGTCTATTACATCACTTAGAGCCAGCTCCCTTCATTAATATCCCTCAATAACCAAAATGTTCCATCCCTCATTTGCATTTGAGCTCGACAGCACACAGGTAAATAGAAATAGATGCAAATAGAATCATCATCAATTTGGTCTATATCATTAGAGACAGGCCATTAGTGCTTTCCACCACCGCGTGATAAGATGGCCGGCCCTCTGTAAACATGAAGCTGTACTCTCTCCATAAACTCAAATGTCTTGGGTCTTGTTCAGGGATCTAAGAGAGGGATGCTGGAATCGGCATTTCAAGATCAAAATGCATAATTTAGAAAAGGCAATGCTTCGAAAATTGAAATACGCTCTGGACCCATTTGTCGAAAGAACCCTATTCACATATAGTTAGTGGGTAGCTCATATATGCTAAAATAATTCCTGGGAAAGGACCCAATTCACATAGTTAGTGGCTCACATACTTTTTGCAGCTTTGGGCATTTTACCCCTTCACACAGTAACTTGGCAGCTCACACACACCCTCATGTCACAGACCTGTTATTCAAGCTGTGGGAATGGTCATGTTCTCACTATGAACTGGTAGCCCATGCACTTGTTTTAGCCATGGGCATGAACACCATAAAATGGAAACCACTCTGTTTAGTGACCTGTGTCTCTCAACACTCTCATATTGTCTCCTCCCATTTGACAGGTTTTGACATCCTATAAGCATACCATCAAAATACCCAGAGACAGGAGGAGGACAGCATCCATGTTCTCAATACTTCATTAACTCTCTTTAATAATCCGTGCAGAGAGTGGAAATCCACTCTTGTACACATCATATTGGTATCACGAAGTTCAGAATTAAATCCACTCCAAAGCTGTGGTTAAATTACTCTTTTGAGTGTGAATTGCACTATTATTTACTGGGCTTGGGAGGGGGGGGGGTAGATTTTGAAGTGATCCTCCTAGCATGACTGCCCAATACGTGGATTTTCACTCTTCTACATTTAGAGGAAAGGAAACTTTTTTCTTCTTCATTTATTATCTCAAAACCTCTTTTGTTTCCATCTCCATTGCTTTCTACTCACATTTACTCTGGCTTACTATAGAAAATTTTATAAAAATAAGAACATAACTACAAATAGATATCTGTGAGTTTTACAGATACAAGTCTAGGCTTGCAACCGAATTTGCTCCAGAGCTTTGAGAGTGCAATCATCATGATTAGATCTATTTAAACCACAAGAGAGACTTGCTGGTAACAATGGGGAGACAGGATCTTCTGTATTTAATAAAATAAGATTGGGTGTGTGCATAATATTGATCAATCAAGATCGATAAAAAGATATAACACAGACTAGACACAAATGAAGAAAAAGACCAAAATAGAAGGGTAGAAAATTACCTATCCGACTGCCGCCGACAATATACCACACATAGGAAATGAAACATTAATGAACTTCCCTCACGTTTTTGAAGGCAACATTAAAAAAGGAAAGAATCTTAAAAAAAGAAAGGACGAGTAAACAAATGCTACATCTTTAAAACTAAAACAATGATTAAAAGAGAGGAAATTTGAACAGCTGGACAAGGAAGGCTAAACACAGGGAATGAAGAGAGAGAGGGGGGAGGGTAAGGGAGAAAACAGAGTAAGATGGAGAGAGAGAGAGAGAGAAAGAGAGAGAGAGAGAGAGAGAGAGGGAGAGAGAGAGAGAGGGAGGGAGGGAGGGAGAGAGAACAGGGATAGAACCATAGAGTTTAGAACAGAGGTTGCAAAGACAAATGCAATTGAGAGCAAGACTCATTGTCGCTTCCCAGCAACCAAGACACTTCCATCTTGAGTTCATGCGTGCCCTACTACAGTCAATATGCACAGTGGCATGCGAGTATTGATTAGACCTACTGCTAATTATTCGCAGCGGGGCCGTCGGCCAAAGAGAAACGCTCATTCTGAAGGCATCACATTAGACCTTAATGAACCCAGCAACGCCAGTGAACAGCTAGCCCCAGTTCCATGCACTCAGCATAGCAAATTGGCAACGACGAGGGAGGTGTATGGACCCATTGAGGGCTATCCAGCCTTGCATTCATGCACTCAGCATCACAAATAGGCAACGAGGAGGGGAGGTATGGGACTATTGAGCACTATCCACCAATCTATGCACTCAGCATCACAAATAGGCAAACGATGAAGGAGGGAAAGGCCTAATGGTGCCCACCAACCACAATGAACCTACCCGACCCCCCTCTCCCCCTCATGCCCCCATAAACACACATATTGAATTGACACATATATATCATTTGATGTGTTTATACTTTCTAAATACAGATCTTGGGCGCAAGGACTTGTCTGCTTGCATTATGATATCACCACAATATAACTCCATCTAAACATTTTGTTCATTTTGAAATTTGAGCATCTCGAATCCTGTTTCTTCTTTGTGACTTCATGTAGACCAACTGAGAGATATATACATTCAGAGCCATAAGGGCATTAACTCTGTGTTAATGTATGAGTTAGCTACCTTCTGGCTACAAACAGATATTCTTCCTCAAAATGACATCTTCCAAGCCTCTTTAATAGTATTCCCACACTAGCACTGTCACTATTCTAACTCCCTTTTTCCATCATTCCCTTTGTTCACCTTATAGCAAACAAACTACAGTACCTGATATATCCCAAGTCTTATAGTGAACTTGCATATGTTTAGGTCTGTCACGATCGGAATAGTCACTGCTATTGGACAGCTAATATGCCAAGAAACTAAACAAAAAAACTTGGCTTTCTTTCGCATAACAAACTGAGGGGTTCAAACAAAGGTGCAGCATGACCTTTGTTTCTCAACTCCCCTGCTTCACTCAATGTCAAGTCGGGGACAGAGGTCATATTGGGCCATGGCATGGCCATCTAGCTAGACATACATCTACATGCACTCTGAATGTATATGTATACAAAGACAACATTATTATGCTACGTCATCATATCTACATACATAGAGTAATTTCAGCTGCCAGTTAATTGCTAATATTGCAATAATAAAATACAAACTAATTGATCAATGCCAGGGAAAAACAAACAGCTGTACTGTGGGAATGGCTTTTATTTTTAGGACAAAACATTCAGTTTACTAGCAATTTAAGGACTTTTTATTATATGAGTTGTTTTTAGCTTCTTAGAATTGTTGATTGTTTTGGATGAAACTTGTAAGCTGATTTTTCTCTCAAAACCATATTTCCATCTATTTCCTTTGTTACACTAGTGAGAATTTCCAATAAAGCTTGCATTGTATTGCATGGTAGCACTGGCTTTAATAGATGAATATGCAACAATCCAATGACGATGGTATACTCCCTGTTGCACAGTTCTCAGGCATGGCACACCATCCATTCATCAATTCATTCATCCATTTCCCTCCCAGCATCCTACCAGCCCCCTCCCCAAATCCTCCATCTACCACACCATGCCACAAACAAAAGACTTGGTCTACATCTTCAGACCCTGTTCCATCTTCTCAAATGTTAGCGTAGAGTTTGGTGTCCTCATGGAATGATACCAATCATGATTTTAATGACATCTATTGTAATGAAATGATCTAGCCATACAGGACTTGGAACCTTGTTGCATTAGCTCATCAAGAAGAGGTTGAAATGGTCCATTCTTATGGCAGGGGTTGAGGGTAGCGCAATGGAACAGGGTCTGAAAGGGCAGAGCCTAGGTTTAGCCCTACCCTCCTGTCAACAACCATTCAACCTTGATAGCAGCGCGTGCCAGGCATTGTTAGTGCGTTTGCACAGAGAGCCCTCGTAGCTCAGAAGCCTATAGTTATTACGGCACGTGCCAGGGCTTGACCCCCTGCGGAGAGTTGATGCCAGCTTTTTCACTGCATCTCTCTTTCTCCCTCTCTCTCCCCCATGTCCATCTGGGTCCCATACAGATATGGATTGTATTCGTGTGAGTGTCATGAACAAAGGCTACAAAGCCAATCACACAGCGCAGGCAGTTGTACTAAATTATACACGGAGGCACTATATACAATATTCATGTTTTAGGAATATACATGTACATGGGGAAGATCCCTGTTATAATAATGTCATTGCCTATAATCATACACATGTATTACTTTAAATAAAAGAAGTGACTTATCGTTGCATGTGTGTATGTCTGGTCCTATCTAAAAAAACTATTACTATGACATTTTTATCCTGTTTAAAAAAAAACTCTTTATAAGAAATAATAATATATTGATGCCACCTGCTTGATGACAGAACAAGGAAATGTATACAGACTCATCTTTTACTACTGGGGCCTACATGTATACTATTTGCAATACGAGATGCTGATACTATGCCTATGACTGCTACTACATTTACATTTTTCCATTTACATCTATTACTACCACCACACATAATTACAACCGCTGCTGTGACTGGTACTACCACAACAACTACACTGTACTACTACTTCTACTATTACTACTTGACTACTACTACTGCTACTACTACTATATACTAAATATACTTTCAGAACCGTTTAATCCTGTTGTTGACAATTCAAAGAGTCAGTGCATCATAAAGTCCTAATAGGGACTTTTCGATTTGCACGTTCACTAGTGGACTGCGACGTATGCGGTCACTTTTGAAGCAGTGCGCATGCGCATCGACGAGCTCATCGTTCGTAGCAGAATTTTCGAACGCGTTCGCCCTTGTTTTGCCGTCGTTCGCAAACTGTGACGATACATGTTCGTAAGCAATCTTTTGTAGGCACGAAACATCAAATTGAAGTCACAAAATGGACTCAATTGACCTAATTCTAGAACCGGAGAGTGGTGGAAGCGTGAATTCTCTTAAATTAACACATTTTCATGTCTGTAATTTCTCTTAAATCAAAATTGTTGCAGAATAATTCATGAAATGAACACATTTTGTTTGCGCATCGCCAATCTGTTGCAGCATAATTTTCGAGATCAGTCCCATGCACCGAATTTGGTGTGATGAATCTTTAGCTTTTCGATCGAATTTCGCGCTCACCAAGCAGAATAATTCATAAAATGAACACATTTTATTCATGCAACGTTAATCTGCTGCAGCATAATTTTTTAGAACAGTGCCATGCACCGAATTTGGTGTTATATCTTTAGCTATTTGATCGCGTTTCGCGCTCACTAAGCGAGCGTCGTAGTTGTGTAACATCGAAACGGTAACGAACAACGGTCAGCGTGCCTCGTCAACCCTGCTTAAAAATGACCACATACGTCGCAGTCCACTTATGAAAGTGCAAATCGAAAAGTCCCTATTATCACACAACATAACCTCCAACCATCTTTCACTCCAGTTATCCAATCTCATTGACCTTTTCAGTTGAGCAAAATTGTATCAATGTTAATTTCAGATCCCACTTTATTAAAAAAAAGTCTTTTCCCTCTGGGCTCTACTCATGCATGTATACCAACATATTCACTTGACCATACATACAAACATATAGAGTGAGTATCCCCCCCCCCCCCCCCCTACCTTTTTCTCTTTCTCTTTCTCTTTCTCTGAGTCCCATGGCATCATAACATTTTATTGCCAGTTGTACCTAAAACTTGACCTTTTCTCAAATGCTGTAATCGAACGACCATCAAGGAACCCTGTTCTAAGACTCAAAAGGGCTGACCTACTTGTGAGTTTACCATCCAGTAAACAAGGCCTCCTGCCGGAACATTTACAAAATTATATTATACTTGCTCCTTTCTGACAGGGTCATATAAAAAAGACAAGATGAGAAAACAAGCAGTTTGTGATAGTAATTCCCTGCGCAGAGATGCGCTACACATATTCAATTCAAGAGTTCTTTATTCGCTTTAAAAAGCACATATAAAAATAAAAAAAATATACAATATATTCTACAAATAGGCACATTCACAATATATGTAAAGACAAAAAAACAACATCAACAACAAAATACATGTATAACAGGGTAAGATCAGAGTGTGCATAAATACGAGATAATTTCCTCGCACTCCTCTCGGTTAAGGAAACCCTTACATAAATAATCATCCCTCGAGTTGATCAATTCCTTTACTTGTTCAACTATGCGTATTGTCTCATCATTCACTTGGCATTGCACAGCCCACTGCTTTTGAATTTCATTGTTATCCATGAAGTACTTATCATTCAAGAATCTTATGTTACCTCCCAACACAGAATGAGCTCCATACCTGGCCATTCCAGCTATATGTGCCACTGTATAATTTTTGGAATTCATAGCTTTCACAACAAAAGATAAACATCTTTTTGCAAACCATAACTCTGGATCCATAACACCTGCTAAATAAGGCAATAGATGACAGTGTGTCTGCCATGGAATTTTCCAAACCCTTCTTATTGCAACCCGCCATTGTCTACAAATATTATCAAAACATTTATCAAACAGATAAAGTTCATACAAATGCCATTTGTATGAGTTTGTGTGGGAGTGGAAGATGTATAAAGGCACAGACGCAAGGTGAGAGAACATGATATGGAAGGCAATAGAGAGAATGGTAAAAAAACACATTATCTGCATCCATGAATCATATAAAGGACAGGTACAGTTGTGAGTGTGTGTACTGCTACCAGTCTCCAATGGCTTTGTCTCATTATGTTGGAGGCTATATAATGGACATGCAAAATCTAATTTTCAAGACAAAGAACTGCACTAGGCTGGCTGTACACTAGCCATGCCCGCTATACAATGCACTGTTAAGCATTGATGCTTATCAAACATTTAATGCTTGAATTTGCATGTAAACATGATGTTCTCTGTGGTATTTTGCTGCAGATGGTACTTCCACTCTTGTCATGTGGGCCCTAAATTAAAAACAGTGCAGGTGGCATGTGGTAAATGATCTAACTGGTAGGAAAATATGATGGTGATGAGGGTGCTGCTGACTATGACGATGATGATGATGACAATGGTGATGATGACAATGGTGATGATGATGATGATGATGATGATGATGATGATGATGATGATGATGATGATGATTATGATGATTATGATGATGATGATAATGATAGAAGTTGTGATGGTAATAGTGATAGTGATAATGATGGTGATAGCAATGTCATGGTCGTGGTGGTGACTGGTGATGATGGTGGTGGTCGTCATGGTGATGTCATGTACATACAGTGGAATTTTATTGATTTATATATCTTCATATATCTCCATAAAAGGAATATTGCAAGACCTAAACAGGAATACAATTGCTACATTAATAACACAAAATAGTAAATCTGACAAAATCTAAGTCTAACCTGATATTACCTCATTGATAATTCATGATTCAGCACTGTCAAATTGCATTCCTGTCACACAAAAATACAGATAATAGAAATACCTCCTGGCAAGAACATGGAAATGCTTTCTGATTTCTTTCAGGAATATCAATAAGCATGTCATTTTGATGGAATGGTTTCCCCCTCTCTCTCTCTCTCTTTCATTAAGAAGTATCCTTCTTTCTCACGTGAGAGATGATAGAATTGCTATGAGGCACTATGCATGATTCACCAATGGTTCACATACACAATATCCCTGAATCCAGACCAGAGTCTGATCATGTGTCACAGAGTGAATGTCTACTACAACCAAATGAATATTTGTATACTAAATCATGTTGAATACTCAGTTTTTAAAGATATTGAAGTTATTAACTAGCAGATATTTTGTTTTTATACACGATTTCACTTAGAAAAAGGCGGAGGTTTAAGTGCATGAGTTTGTGTTCACTAAATCATATCTGATAATTCAGTTTGACTTTTAAATGGAATTTGCTTTGGGCTTTAGAAGAGAAAATTTAATTTTTCAAAATTACATTATTTTAAAGTCTGAGGTTTTCAATAATGGATATACACATGTAGAATATAGAGAATACAGTCTCCTTGCAGTTATATCTCAATATTTTTATTTTTATTTTTGTTTTTGCTTATTTTCTACTTTGTTTTGTTTTGTTTTGTTGTTTTTTGTTATTGTTTATTCAAATACCATATATCATTTTGTATGATTCCTATACTAGTTTTTTTTTCTGGTGGCTGTCCAGACAAACCCTTTAGGGTTTTTATACAGCAACCTAATTCCTATTTGTTTGTTTTTACTGTCAATATTGTACTATGTTAATAATATTTATGTAAAAGTAATATTTTGATGTTACTGTTTTTTTACAATGGAATTAAATAAATACTGAACTTGAACTTGAAATTTGGACAATACGATAAACTATAGTATATCTGGTGTGCTTTAAATTATTCAAATAAATATGCGTACATAAAAGAGAAAATATTTCAATATTCATCCAAAAATCCCTTCTAGCTTACCTCCGTCATAGCAAATCTGTAGCAAATTGGCAGCGAATTCAGGTAGCAAGCCTTCCCATTCTTTCCACATATTGAACATTCGTGTATCTCATCAATCACTGTATGCATGCCATACATAACATTTCATTACATCTTCACCTAGTGACCAAGGTAGGCAAGCCGATTGTGAGAGGAGGTGAGTCATTTAAATCATTCGGAATCGCAAACACACACACGCCATTTAAATCATCCGACAAATGTTATTCAAAGAGGCAACTGAAGGAAGGTTAATGACAGAAATAAAATGTCATTATTTCAAATTTTGTGGTAATTAGGCAACACAAAGATTTAAATCAGCATTACGATAAAACAATTATTTGTTGTCCACAGTTTTTTTAAAGTCCCTATAAAGCAATCTTCCCAAACAGGAACTGTGTTATCAAAGCATATTATCATACATGTAGTAATCAATTTCTGCTCTTTGATATTTAAAAAATTGTTCTTCACTATGCAAAATATTATGCAGACTGTGTTATCTGTATTTGTTACAACTACGGGTAGCCAGTCACAACTACATATTGATAGAAAAATATAGGTATGATAACACACTGACTGTATAAGGCCAAGATTAGTCTGAGGAGGAAGATTTGGGATTTAATGGTGCTAATGAACAGCTGCCTATCCTAAAGGCAAGACTTCTAAGATTGAAAATGTCAAACGAGATGCATAGAGTAAGATGATTAGCATATTCATTCATAGACTCTCCTCAACTCAATGTAGAATAACATGTAGAATTACATGTATGAAACGCAAAATACATAATAGGCAACCAAGAAAATGTCCTCTTCATTTTCATCACACAGAATTTACTCCAAAGTACAAGAAGCATTTTCTTTGATTTGCTAATTCATTCCAAAGCATCTTCATCAAAAAATTATGATAATATTTATCTTTTATTTCCATGTGTTGGATGGTACGATGATAAGCATAATTTAGATTGCAATGCAATGCAAACAAAACAAATCCTTACAATAGTAGATCAAACTAGAATATATTACAGTAATTTATGAAAATATTATGAAGACAAACATACATGTATGAACATAATAGATACAAATGTCTAAACACTTAGAAAGGCAACTCTACATCCATCTGTATACATTGCTTAGACTATGCATGTAGCGCTGTGCAGCATCGGTGCGTAGTAGCCATGCCGGTCTAAAAACAAAATTATGTGAATCCCAGAGGCTGAGTGCAACCTTAGAGTCAGCATGAGTCATGAAGATTATAACCCAGGGAGCCATGCTGCATGTTAGCTAGCTAGCTCAACCCCCCCGCCATCGGATTGTCAAAACACCGTGCAGCTGAATTTGGCATTCCGCTAAGGCAAAAATACCACTGATTGCATTTATATTGCCAATGTGGGTCTCTGTACGTGTACGATGGGTTTACTGCTTGGAGATAGGTCGTGTCAGCTGGTCGTTTCTTCTGCATAATATGTTGTACTTGAGGGCATGCACTACCACAGCAATTCACACAAGAACCAAGTGAAGATAGAGAATATATCACGTTTTTCTTTTTCAATTTCTAGGTTTTGATTTGCTAACTTATCCTCTAATAACCTTCTCAAAAACTACATTAACATTGAAGGGATTACTTCTTTATGTGTACTATGAAATTTCAGCTTTTATACAAAATACATGAAAATCGAACTGCATACTTTCGAGTTGTTTCAAGAGTATTTTATGTATTCCATCTCCTATGAAAGTAATCTAACTGAACTATATCCTCACTTATAAACCTGCATAATATTAAAACCTATCAAAACGTTATGGGGACAATTGCGGACCTTGGTGTGTACTACTATCAGCATAAGATGTGAAATCATTATTAACATAACAAGCTTATAAAAACAATATAAGTGTTCCCTGAAATAATCTCAGCCTGATTTCAATACAATTCTATGGCTAAGAAGAATGATTTACATACATCCGCTTTCTCTCAATCTAAATAGGATGCACACAATGCACACAAGCCGGTCAATTTCCTGTAATCAAATGAAACAAAATCCACACAGAGATAATCTCCTATCTCATCTGATCTAATTTCATCTCAATTAACTCATAACCATCTATCTACCAATGGGGTCCAAACAGATAAAAAGGAGGGAGGAAAAAGAGTCGAAATTCAAATGAATGAATCAGAGAGTTGGATTATTGAATGGTCAGCTTAAGGCAGTGCTAGCCAGATATAATAAACTCCAATCAAATTCGTCGGACTAGCAAAAAAAGCACAAACATTGACTGCTGCTCTCACACTCACTCACACACACACACTCACATCCCTCACACACAGTCAAGCAACCCAGTTCTGGTTTTAAGTTCTCATTTCCTTTCTGTTTAATCTCCTCCGCCTCACCATACATCCTAATAAAATAAAAAAAATCAAGAGCAAGATTAGTTCTCGGATCAGACCCCATGATTTCAAGGTGAATTGGATGCATTTAGCAGTTAACCACTACCTTGGATCATTGTGAAAGATAGAAATGAGAAAAATGTTTGGTAATTGGTATGCTTACCAATCTACGGCTAGTGAAACTCATATTCGTACAATTCTATTCTTTTACTTACATGAAATCTAGAATATAACTCTGTGATATAACTTTAAAATAATGTTGGCTGATATATTTGCAGTTAAATGAAGTTCCTATGTACCAAAAAGGTGACTTTAATGGTGAAGAAAACCACAAAGTCTGTAATACTAGTATGGTTGAAGCTAATATTATGAGGGCTCATTTCATACATGTATCTCAGTCAAAAGGGGAAATTATGAAGAATCAAGCCTAAATGAATTAAGCAAATACATGTATTTCCATAATGACCTTTCTAATTACAGTGCAATAGATGCAAATATAGCAAAGGAATAGGCCATTTCGAAATGTCATGAAACTTAATGCACAAAGGCCATGTTACAATTTATTTCATTCAATAGTCAGAATGCAAGTTGTATACATTCCGTGTTGTTAGGTAGGACAAACCATTACAATTAATGTATGCACTTCGCATTCTATTGCATTACAATTATTCATAACAAGTGAATGAAATTAATTTGTACCGTGGCACTAAACAAAGATTTATGCATAAAATTTGATTACATTATGAAAATGGTCTATTGAAAGGACAGATAGCAAACTGCATCGCTGACAAATACAGTGAAGCCCTAATTCCCTCTCTGCTTCTAATTGGGAAAATTAAAGGTTTGCCCAAGCACTCTCCAAATTAATCAGAATGAAAAATACATTTTGATTGCTCATGGTTGCTTTCTTTTGTTTCCTTCATTATACATGTATTTCTAAATCTAGAGTGTGAGGAATATGCATTGACAAAGTACTGTGGCAATCAGAATCAGAATTCATGAAAAATCATATTATAATTTTCCCCACTTTTTGTTTTGCCTCACTAACATAGTATTTCATATTCATTTCTTGGGAGCCCATAACATTTTTGTTTAATATATAGATTAAATATTATTCATAGAAATCTTGTGTCCAAATCCATTACATGATCTGGTAAAGAAGTGACAATGGCATATGTAGTAGAATGGCAAGGATACAATCATATATTTAATTTCAATAATCCAGTTCAAACTGGGTACTGGGACCTTTTGTACATTTTGTCTTGGTGACGATGTACCTGTCATCATTATTAGAGAATCGCTTGAAACTATGGCAGGTCATGATTATCAACCTACTTCTCATAGTTCCAGGGACCCGCAACCTTACACCTATATCATATTGAAATATAATATGAAATAGAATACACTTCCTGCATTTGATGGATTTATCCAACAGCTCCGTTCACACACGACGTGGAAAATTGCCTCAAAAAGCAGCAGCAGCAAAATAGGTGAAAGAACGCACAAATGAAACTTGTCAATGGAATTACACAATACATGCTTCAATCATGCTACAAGGTAATTGATGTCTGAAGTAGAAATCTCTGCATGGCCAGTTATCCTTTGAAACAGCTAGGCCAATGGGTCATTTTTACTTCAAGTCAAAGGCTCAGAGCCAGAAAGGCGTTAAGTTGTGTAAAAGTTTGTGTGGATATGAGTTAATGCCTTCCTGGCTCTCAACGGATTATTCTACAATGCATGCAATATCGATGAGGTCCTCAAGGCTGTATATTCTTGCTTTCTTACAATCTGAGAGTCGCTAAAGAAGGGGAAAGCAGGCAGGGTCTGTCTGATTGCGTTGCTTTCCGCCCTACATGATACAAACCAAGGCCTATTATTCTATAAAGAGGAGACGAACAAAAGAAACGCATATCAAGCTCAGACTCAATGCTTTTCAGATGCACTAATAAAACCTGCCACAGATTAGTTTTCCCTGAGCTCTCGGTAATGAATGAAGTCTTTTCTCGGGCAGCTATATACATAATTTAAAAAACAATCCATTGTGGATACCATTATATATCTCTGTACTGCTTATGGCTTTGACATGGTTGTAGTGAAATACATTCTATGCAGTCTGTGATTTGTTAGAAGTGACAGGTTTATAGGACGCAGATTATCAAACCCTTTTTCTCCTTCCCAACCAAGAGGCAACTTTGCCATATGCTTTCATAGATTATGCTTGCATCCCTGATGATAAATGATAAGTCAAGCTTGTCCATAAATAAACTGTGTATATTTTCTGTTGAGAGCCAGAAGGGCATTAAATCTATGTGAAGATATAGGAGTTAATGTCCTGCTGGCTCTCAGGACAAGATAACATGATGTATACATCTAGGCATGTGTATAGAGAGATATTGGTTGCTCTATAGAGTGATATGTTTGTACCAGAGACATTCAAGAAAAAAATATTGCAAGACAATGAAAGTATTGGAAAAGGCAAGTACAAAAAACGTTGAAGAAAAGAATGGAGTAAATATTTCCTGCTCTGAGCCAGAAGGACATTAAACTCACACACTTGTAAACAGAATGAACACCCTCCTCCATCCTCCCTCTCTACACACACTATGTAATGTTAATTCTCATTTACATAAACTTATAATAGAATTATAATACTCTTCCCATTCTCAGCAAATAATATATAGGCTATTCAGATGTTATAATCAGTCAACAGCACCTTTTTGTAAAACACAGGTAGATAAGTACACTTCTATCTCCATTGCCTCAATTTATGTAATGTTATGATTGAGTAATTGGTATGTGCCAAGTACAGACAATTATTGAATACATCTACAAATTGGTTTGTTGTGACAAGACTCTGCACAGCTAGGGCACCTCTGAATATATTCTTACTCGAGGGTAGAGATGCACCATAGCCAGAGGCTGTGCAATCAATAACAATGTCATCATCTTACTACCCAGCACCAGAACAGAGTTAATATCTAACCAAGACGAACCAACGCTCGCTTGCTCGCTCGGGTCAAGACTCCATCTTTCTCTCTCGTCGTGCATGATAGCAGATGCTATCAAGTGCAATCAAACAAGAAGAAAGGAGGATAAGAATCACTTTCCATCTCAGAATACAGATTATATCAAGAAAGGAATAAAACTAAGACTGCCTACAGAACGAATATATTTTTATCTAAAGATGATGAAATTGCTGAGAATCCTAACTAGGTGAAATACCTCATCTTAAAATAGAAGGGAGGGATAGTGGTGGATAGAGAGGATGAAATACAAGGCAAGATAAAAAGTTCTCTACATTCATGTATGGTACGCGTTCACATTATCATAATATTTTAGTGAAAGCGAGGGTTAAAAGAAAGAGATAAAAAGAAGCCGAGGTGAATTAGAAATAGAGGACAAAAGACAAGACAGGATAAAAATTCTCTACATGGTATGCTTTCACATTATTATAATATTTTAGTGAAAGTGAGGATTTAACTAGAGAGGGAAAAAGGAGCAGAAATAAAGAAGGAGAGGATGAAAGACAGGAAGGAATAAGTTTCTCTACATATCTTACACTTTCATGTGAATATACTATTTCAATGAAAGTGAGAGTTTAAAGAACACAAGAGAAAAAGAGGAGAGATGGAGGAGAGATGAAGATAAAGGAGAGGATGAAAGATAAGACGGGACAAAATTTATCTACTTATCTTACGCTTTCACATGAAGATGATATGAACTATGAGACTTTAAAAGAACAACCAGAAAAGGAGGAGTGATGAAGAAGATGAAGGAGAGGATGAAAGACAAGATGGAGGATAAAGTTTCTCCAGACCAAGACACTCACTCTCAGACATGCACACAACCAACCGCTAAGAGCTTTCTGGATGATGTTGACCTTCGATTAGACTTAATTGTTGCTAGGTAATGAATGTACCAATGCTAGTATGACAACAACTCAATATTAATCAGGCTCAGTGGACACAGAAAAATGCACCAGTCTGACTGACAGTTATGAGCAGGAATACGGTATGCCTCTCTGTCAAATTTGTCCATCCATTACAATTTGTTTAAATCTTTTATCCATCTTATCCTACCTTTACTATTTTTCCTAGTCCTAAATAAAATAATAACAAATTTGTCTGTTGAAATTCAGAAGAGCATAAACTCTGAATTAAATCATACACCCTATATCAGCTAGTATGCTTCTGACCCTCAACATACACTCAATTTAGTTTTAAAAGAAGGGAATACAGCTTCATGTATTCATATTAAATGTAATATACAATACCGTAAATGATGTTGGAAAAATTACTTATTCCTTGGAGGTTTGGTGGGGCAAACCTTGTATCGCAAATTCATGTAAAAAATCAGTTTCTTCAGAAAGGACTTTCCAAAGCCTGCCCTGAGCATAGTATCTTTACAAAGCTTTGGCATAAACGTCTTTGTAAATCCTGGGCATCAAGACGCTCGTAATGTTTGAGAAACTCATCATGATTACGAGACATGTAGGAAGCTCGGTGATGGTTCTAGATCCCTGTAGTCTCGCTAGGTGACTGATCATCTGAGTGCATGCATACTCGTCTAAGATACATCACATCCTAATGTAAATTTCCTTAAAGGTAAACTTCATCTCTTTCCAAATGAAGATCTTAGAATTTATCTATTTAAAAACCGTTTTATTTAAATAACGATTTTAATGACAGACTAAAATGGTGCTGTATTACTACTTTGCTTGTGAATACTCTCAATTCATCATTTCGATTATCATTTGATAATTTTTATTAGGCTAATTGCGCTTTTTATATAAAGTGGGCAGCTATCCAAAAATGGTCTTTGTAATTTGTAAAATTCTCACTTTTCAATGCTTTGAATGAAACTGGAAAGAGAACGCTTCTTTGAATATTGAAAATTTACAGAGTCAGAGTAAATCATGAAATACAGAATATAGTTAATAAGGTTTGTCATTTTTAATTAATTGTTTTTTACTCATCTCCAAATTATAAACTGCAATAAAATTATTTCAGATCTGTGTAGCAAATGGACGAGTCACATCTACACACGCAAATTCTCTTTAAAAACCTAAAAACCAACTCTCGATGACACACACTGACTGTACTACATCATGTACAGTAGAGTAGGCCTCACACATATCCTTGAATAATGTGTCGTTAATTTCAGAGCATACAAGACCGCCTGATATATTGAATGGGCTTAATGAGGATGGAGAAGCAGGAGCCAGGCCACTGTTTGCGCATCTTATATCAGTAAATTTAGTAAATGGCCCCTGATTATTTTGGTTGGTATTAGGTAAATAATTGGGCTTCATCTGGGGCTCTAATTTTGGAGCAGGAGATTTGTTTTATCTGTGTACCTATCTCTTTTGCTCTATCTCTTTGTTTCTCTCTGTTCCTCTAGCTTTCTCTTTCTCTTTCCCCTTCCCCGCTCTGTCTCTCTATATGTCTCTTTTTTCTCCCTCTCCCTCTTTCTTTCCCCCTTTATCTCTCTATCCTGCAAGTTAAACCATTTACTTAAAATCAAAACTGCAAGGAAAAAAACATGATGCCATACATCCCATTTCCCTATATGCAACTCCTGGAGACAGAGACGACAGTAGAGAGCAGAAAACCAGTTTCTTTTCATCTTGTGGTATACCATGGACAGATAGAGATACAAGAGTGTTCACCACCACTTTCAGAATGGAGATCAGGTTTATCTACCCTTATGAGAAGGAACATGAATTATACCCGAAGATAAAACAAGCGTGAGTTGGGGATTCTATGTCGGCATAGTCCTGATAGTCACTACAATTTGCAGTAATCCTATACAGCGGCTATATTTCTGGAGAAGATGCAATATCGATAAAAAGCAAAATGCCCCAGAGCACCCGTGCTACGCTATTCAGGATATCGCCCGGTCACTGATCTGATATCTATAAAGCCGGCAGCACTTTGGTTCGTTATCGGCTTGGATTACAGAGTAAATTTTCTTGGCATGGCTTGCTGTGGGGACCCGACCATGCAGGCACAGGATGTCTCCCCCTAACACAATACAATCAAAATACTGGCTAGAAAAAGCATAGAGAGTGTTTTTGTATGTCTCTATTCTTCTCCAGTCAGGGTAATGGATAACCGCCTCAAAAAAGTAGAATTAGAAGGCGCCTTCCCTGCAAACACAACACTCCAACAATCGAAGTAACTTTTCATTAAAAGAGGGCGTTACATTTCACCTAGCTCTTCTGTCTCTTATCTACCCAGCTTCTCTACCCAGCTTCTCTACCCAGCTTCTCTCTCTACCCCTCCAACCATGCCGAATAGCAGAGAGAGCGATAATACTGACATTTCTGCAGGATTCTTCCAACAATTTCATCATCAAAGAAAAGAGATATTTCATGCTCGAGCTGCAATAAACGTCCCGGGAGTTACAGCTAGAATTTTTTTGACTTCGCAAGGGTGACGTGATCCCCCACGTACCCCAAGGGTTCGTGTTCTACTCTCCATACCATGTGACACCTTTATGGTTGCATACTATCATGGCCGCACTGGGTGGTAATTATTACTCACAAGACAGCAACCACGCATTACTCTGTCAGTCCACTTGCAAAAATTTCCCATGTGAGCATTTTACAAAAGATTTTTTTCAAGAAATGTCCTAATATTCAAAGATAATCTTAAGGGATCCTTCATATTTGCAAACTTCATAGTAAATTACCTTTGATGATTGAGCATTTGTATTACCTGAAGAAATGTTCCTTAATTTAAAAACATAGATGAATAACCAGTGACGTGTTTCCCTCTTTCCATTCTGATTTGCTTTTAATATGACAACATAATTTCAGCTAGGCTTACTAAATTTCTATACCGACCGTCAAGGCTGTCCAAAATTTCTCTAATTAAGACTGACGTTCCTGCTATTACCATCATTTTTAAGAGTAATATTGAAGGGAAAAAAAGAAAGCTCTGAATTCACTGTGAGTAAATGTAATCAGCATAAGATGTGAAGTTAGAGTGCCAAATTTAGTTTGACAGTCAACAATTGTACACCTAAATACTTTTTACCCTGCATTACTATCAATCAATGAAGAATTGAAACAGCTCCACATTTCTTGAAATGATGATAATTGATTGTGAATAATATGCTCATTATCCTCCTCTTCCTCCTCCTCAACATCACTATCATAATCACCATCCTCTTACTCTTACTTTCTTACTCATCATTCAGTACTATCATTATCATCATTATCATCACCACCATAACCATCACCATTACCATCAAAGCCAATGACATCCTCATCCTCATCATCATTGTCATCCTCATCATCATCATCATCATCATCATCATCACCACCATAATCATCACCATTCCCATCATCTTCACCATCATCATCACCACCACCATCATCCTCATTATCTCCTCTTTGCCCAATTTTCAAGCTCTATCTGTAATCAATTCTTCCGCAACTCTCTCCTCCTGCCCGCCAATAAGGCGACCCCTTACCATCATCGGGCTCATCCCGGGACTCCAGAATGGCAGCCCAAATATGCATGAAATGTAAACACATCAAGAAAACAAACCTCGGTCGCTAGCTCATAATTACTCCAGCATTTAGCGGTGTGATGAAATACAAATAGGAGATCAACACTATGGAGTTGCATCTCCCTAAAAACCTATTGTCCAACTTCTCAATCAGGGGAGGCACTTTCATGATGATATCAAGGACACTGAAGGCTTTAGCATTGGTTGGGTAGAAAATAGTCTGGTCTGTGTAATCAAAGAGAAACTTTATTCTGATTTCATGTAAAAGGCAATGATGTACTTCATAAGCTCAATTCTGAATGAAAATTTCATGAACTATGCAAGGTCCCAGACTAATAAAAGCTTAATGTCATAAAATGATTGTATCATAACATACAATTCTTGCAATTTTCAAAGTTTATGCCTGGAAAATGGCCAATATCAACAATTTTCAAAATGTTCATGTCAACAAAAAAAGGTTTTAGATGTTCTTTGTAAGTTTCAAAAGGGTTTTACAGTTTGAATTGCAAAGAAGTGATCATTTTTTAGGGGAAAAATATCCTATTATTTATGAAAAATTGGCAGCTCTTACTCTTCAGTTTACCTTAGAGTTTTGGTCAAATAATCCTTTTGTAGAATAATCTGAAGGAAAAAAAAGTTCATGAAAGAAGTCGGGTTAATAAAAATTTGAAGTGCAGGCACCCTTGTGTTAACCAGATCTTGTATTAGTCTGTCTTCAAGCAAACAAGGAGCCAGGAGGGTGAAAGCACGAACTTGAGCTGGCCGGAGAATTAATAAAAGGAATGCAGCCCTGCAATAGACTGAGAGTGCATAGACTGAGTAAACATTAGCCGCATTGGCTAGGTGGGGATCGAAGGTGCATCGCTCTAAAAAGGAAAAGGCGATCGAAAGTGAGAGACATCAGTTGGTCGAAGAGGGGAGGGATGCTTCGAGAGGAGGAGCGGTACTGAAGATTCCTATAGTTATATTAATGGTTTGTTTTGTGTTCAATACCCCCTCTCAAGTTCATCAATTTTCACTTGTTTTTGCTTTGGAATGGATAACTGAATAAAACATTCAGAGTACTAATTATTTGTGAAGTTTTTTGTTTGAAATGATGCTTGAACGAATACAACGTCTTTTTACAACGTCTCTTTATACAACATTTAGACTAGGGGAAAAAATTAAGTACATACATGTATCATTCAGCTATACGATGCTTGTATAAAATTATCTATACAATGAATCCTGGTAGTATGAATGCAATGTGTTTTTGAAAAAATTGAGCCTTCAATAGCTGGGCTCGTATCCTAAAACCATGCACAATTACAAAAATTAATCATGGTTATCCCTCTTAGTGACAAGTGTAGAAATTTACAATTCATTTTGAACTATGGAAATGTCAGAAAATTTCCTGGGGCTAAAAAATAGGGAGTGGGAGGAATTTTGGTATATCCATAGGGAAGTCATATCACATCAGATGTTCTCTTCTTTCTTATAAATTCTGTTGGAAATACCAATGTCATAGGCTGGTGAATGTTTATGCAAACAAAGTATTAGATTTCACATGTGTTTGCCTTCAACGTCAAGGTCATGAATATTGGGGGGGGGGGGTCTTTATTTTTCACTCTCTGGTTTTCGCTTTTCTTTCTTTTGAAACTAGATGTATTTCAAATGTTTATCATTTAATAAATCTAGAGGTATGATTGAAGTGGTAGCAGCCACTTCTAGTTCTAAGATGATGTTTAGCATGTGTATATATCTCCTCCATCTTCCACTTTATTTTATATTCTCTTTTCAAATGAAATTCCATCTTCCACTTTATTTTATACTCTTTTCAAATGAAATTCATCTTCCACTTTATTTTATACTCTCTTTTCAAATGAAATTCCCTACCTTCTCCTTCAACGATTTTCTCTCATCTATTTCTTACTTCTGTCTTTCTACCCCCTTTTAAGCTTTCCTTTTTTTTTTTTTTCTTTTTTTTTTGGGGGGGGCTCTATTCCTCAAAATTGTACTGCAAAGTTAACTCAAGTTTACTTTCATATGATCAGAGCAGCGACAGTAGAATTCAAGTGGAAATTTGTCAACATAAAATTATGTACACAGAGTGAAGTCGATAGTCTTTCAAATCTGTTTTGTTACGATTTTGTTCTAGTAGTATACACAAGACCTTAAAATACTAAACTTGAGTACAAAAAGCTTCATTCTGCAGAAAATAAACCATGCTTTAATGTTTTCCACTTGCTTGCTGTAATTCATAAGTTTCCTGTAACTTTGGTAATATGTGTGTTTTTAATATTTATTTTTTCTTAAAACCCACTTATCAGCAATTAACTGAATTACCGGGTATTTAAGAAGAAATACATTCCGACTCTTGTAAGCCCAGTACTTTTGTTAATGCTTACTTAACCAATGTTCTGTTCAAAGAAATTTCATTCTCTTGCATCTGATTATACATTGATTAAATCTTTAAAAAAGTAAAAACAAAAGGGTCTTTAGCAAACTTTTATCCAAACAATACAGAGCTACAGTAGATGTGAACTAAAAATTATTTGACAATCGTAAATCTCCTCTTCATCTCAGCCATTCCTACAGACCCCTAACCAAATCCCCTGACCCCATTCCACCCCTCATTTCATTTGTCTTCCTTTCTTCATCTATCCCCCTTTCCCCCATCTACCCTTCTGTGGACTCTGGCAACTATTTCTTCAAGCTGCGAGCAAACATGGATATTGCTTCCTTGCCCCAATTCCCGTCTAGAAGTGAACAGTCAATACTTGGACCCATAAGGTACACAAGATTGCCGAGTCAACTGGGAAACATGAATCGGGCAGGAAAAAATACATACTGCCCTCCTTTCCCTCGCTTTCTACCCCCCGCTACCACGAACCCCTGATCGTATCTCTGGTGCCCTCCTATCTTGCGCTCTTTTTGTTCATCTCATCGGCCTCTTGGCTCCCCTTGATCTACATTTTCCCCCCTCTCCATCTTCTTATCTCTCATTCACTTCAATTTTCTTCTAAGCATTCCTTTTCCTCGTATCTTCCAGCAGTATTGATTTTGTTCAGAACTTAAACAGTTGTCAAAGTATACATCCATACTTGAATTTTCAATGTTCCATTTTCTTCCGCCAGTCTCCTCCACTTCTCTCATTATGTCTTCACTTCATCATCCTTCTATCAATCACATGTTTTAATCTTGCATTTTTCTTCACGACAGTCCTCATTATTTTCGCTCAAGTGTCGCTCTTTTTGATCAAATCTTACATTGCAGCCTAAATATTCTTTTGGGATTGGACAATCCCCTCAATATACATTGTTCTGTAGTTACACTGTATGACTCATGTCCACCATAACCAGGTGTTAAAGGTGCGTTTCTTAATAGCCAAATGTTTCTTTTTCAATTACATGCGATGCGTTCTTATTGCACTTTTAATTTCCTTTAAAGAATGATTGAAATCCACAATGAACTTCAATATAACTTGAACAATGCATTTCTCTCCCCTTGGTACCCTCTTCATTCATCCTTCACTTTTCAGGTCTGTTTAGTGAATTTTTTTTAATAGTTTAAAAAACCTGTTTTTCTCATAAAATATAAACCCGAGATCCTTGCTACAGCATTTTTTGGACCAGATGAATTATGAAAAAGACTACTTACATTCAATAGTCAATAATACCTATGAAAAAGCAAAAGGCCTAATAAGATTGGAATTGCGCTAAACATTCTTGATCTATAACAGATCAAATATTCATTCATTCACCTTTCCATCCCATAATGACTACCAATGTATATTTGTTTTGTGAATATTTGTCAAAGCTGTTGATACTGCTAGTGTCCACTACAGATAGCATTAGTCAAGGCATCTATATTTGCACTGATTTTTGCAAAATGCATCGGACATCCGCCATGTATTTGCAAACCTTATGTACTTTTGGGTAAAATGCATTTGGGGCAGTGGAGAAAGTAAAGATCATTGTAAATGAACATTCATACTCTTTTGTTTATTTTTCTTCCATCGCTGCATGATTATACCATGCTCTACTCTTCCTCTTGAAGTCTGACCCTCATTCACACTACCAAAATTCATTGTATAGCTATACGAAAGTGTATTTTATGATAAGTAATTAGTATTTCTAGTCTGAATGCTGAGTAATGCAACATCTTATAACAAAAGAAAGTAAAACGAAATGTACATGACAAAAACGCATTTTCGAGCATTGTTTTGAATGAAAAGTCCATTTCCCATTTTTGTCTGAATTTCGCATCATATAAAAACTGCGTAACTGGGTATAGGGCTTATTGTGAGTGCGTACTGAATATTTGCCAGCTGTCATTTGAACTGAACTCTTCAGAACTAGTTTCTTACACCATATTACTTAATATGATACCCTTCTTCACGTCTCTACGCCCCTTCTGATTCTTAATACAGCGTTTGTTTGTAAGAGTTCTGTATAAATTCCCTCTAGTCTGAACAGGCATTATGAAGATCTGCAATGCATATCCCAGAAAGAAAGCAGGCGCCTTCGATCAAGGAGGGTGACATGTACAGCTGTACTGATTTTGATGATAACAGGCTGAATGGATGGGATGGAGGAGGGAAAATGCATAAATTAGAGACTGGGACTCTGGGAGAGTATGCAAGAGAGTGTGTGAGAGATGCAGAGAGATGCAGAGAGATGGACAGAGATGGATAGAGAGAGAGAAAGAGATGTAGAAAGAAGGGAAAGGAAGGGAGATGGAGAAAGTGTATGTGTGTCTGAGAGAGAGAGAGAGAGCACAAGTGAGATGGAGAGAGACGGAGTCAGACTTGCAGGCTTGATGTAAGAGAAAAGCTAATAGAGAAACACACATACAGACAGACAGACATGACTGAATATTAAGAGCTAGAAATCCCTAAGATTCCAATGTCAATCTCTTCAGAGCATTTTGAAGTTACAATGTACCGGTAGTAGGAGGCACACAGACACAAAAGGGAGAGAAAATAAGTAAAGATAACAAGGGGAGTTGTGAAGGAACGGAAAACATAAGTATGATTTAAGATAGATGAAGAAATAAGACTGGTGACATACATGTAGCTCCAAAATTAAAAGGAAACCAGAGGACAGAGAAAGATGGGTCACAAGAAGAAAGTTAAGGTATAATATGTGGAAAGTGAACATGAGATAGAAGGAGATGAATGAAGATGAGCAACTGACATGATTAACGCGAGGATAGGATAAAAATGGAGGGCACTAACATCGTGTAAACTTTACAACTCCCTAGCTCACATTATACCCCTCTCAAGAAGGCACAATTTGTGTAAAATTTTACTGCAGGGTTTGGGTCAGAGCAAGAGGAATAATTTCCTTTTGCTTCATTTTAATGTCCCCACTCCTGAGCAGCTGCACTTCGCAAAGCCACGTCCTGTAGTAAATTGCATTTTGGGTCCATTAATCAATACTCTTTACACAATGTATTTATGGTTAGTCTGGTTACCTCTACATATTTCGTTTTATCGTCATCTTTCCTAATGTACATACATGTACATCAGATAAATGTCAAGTGTTACACTACCATTCTTATTATTAGTATTAATAGGAAGGAGTGTATCCATTTCTCTTGACCTCAAACAATAATGCCTGCATCAAAAACACTGATTTAGCTAAGCTTTGCAGTTTGCACACAATTATCATAGTGACATTTAACCAACTAGTACCAATTTATTCTGTATTTGTTGAAGGATTGGCTGTGCTTTTCCTCCTTTTTAATTTATTTCATATTTAAGTTTAATGGCAACAGATGAGATGGAAAAGAAATAACGTGATGATTATGAATAAGTTCATCTTTGGAATGCATAACTAAAAAATATGGTTTATATGAAATACACTGAATAAAAGACTGATTGGGAATACAAAACAGGGAAACAAATTATAATTTAGATCCGCCCAAGTCTTGAGTTTATTTTTGGTCTTATTTCTCAAACTGCTAATATTTGTAGCTGATAGGAATTGTGAGATCTTTCAAATGATATTTTTCTTAATCTGACAATTTTATTTTGGGTTGTAATCTGTAGGGAACTTTGTGGCAGCGTTTAAATTTTGATTTGTATTTGAATCTTGATACATACAATTAATGAATAACTTTAAATTCTGATATTGTTATATAAAATAAATGTCAATACAAGCGTTTGTTCATATCAATGTTTTTAAATGATATCAACAAATATGTAATGGATATGATAGCAAACAAGAGTCAAAAATCAAACCTGATACAAGCAAAAGACTTAATGATCAAAAAGAAAAGTTTTAGATATTTTTTCTTCAAATATAATATTACAGAAATGAGAGATGAAAGGGTAGGCAGGATAGTTGATCGATCCTACAGATTGGAGTCTTGAAATAGCACAGCTTGTCATGACATAGCTGCTTGTCCATTCAACATCTACATGCATTCCATAAATAAAATGATGGACAGTTGTATGCCAGCAGGAATAAATTGCCATCAAATTAAAGTTGTTTTGAAAAATCAACAAAAAACACTTGGGAATCACATGCTGGCTTCATTGACATATTTAAAAGCCCATTTGTTTGGGTTTTCTACCCTAGCTACCGTAATTAGATCTAATACTTGGCAGTTAAAACAGACTGCATTATTTAAAGAAAGCTGTTTGTTTTGGTTTCCTACCCGAGCTAATTCAATCCATTCCTTAACACTTTCTCTTGTTATGTCATTGCTAATCACATGGGCAAGTTGACGGGTGGACCGACAGAAAAAAAAGGGGAGAGAGATAGGCAGCCAAGCTAGAGAACCGATCTAGAACCATTACGAAGTGCACACAGCAAGCTCCCAATTGCAGCCCTAATGCCAGGAATGGCAGATATGCATTACACATGTGGGGAGGGTCATCTGGGTTAAACTAAGACATCTCCATGGTATGCGTATTACGCCTAACACGCTCTACGTTATGCATTCAGATGGCTATCAAGTTCACGCCATGTCTGCGTTTGTTGCCTCTCGCCGTCATAACAAAGAAATTAATATTTCAGTGAATGGAAATGGCAGACCATTCAAATGAAATGACCTACACAACAAAAACTTACATTTATTGTTTCATCACATGGAAATGAAAAGGAAGAGAATGAAAAGCAAAATGAAGACAAAAGATATACTAACATTAAGGTATCCAGCAAGTCATAAACACGTCTTCTTTTTCCTCAATTATTAGAATATGGAGATGAAAGGAATTAAGCCTACACAGTGATAATTAAGAACATTAAAACAGGTTTCCAACTGGTTTATGAACATTATTATGGGTATAATAATTATCTGAACTCTTTATTCTAGTAGCCTCAGAATAATCCAAAAGGTCTGAAAAGTATACTACCGTAACTAACATGGTTGAGGCAAAATTACTGTATCTAAGTGTCAATATAAAGCAAGACACTACAAAATGAAGTAATATTTCACAAATTCATGAATTTCATACCGCAAGATGACTGCACCTACATGTAGGGATGTACAAAAATGGCAAATTGTAACCTCTCTTTCTTTATTCCTTCTTTCTTCTTTTATTCCCTTTATATGGTAAACATTAAAAACTCATCAAACTAACTGATCACACAGACTTCGTCAAATTGTAAAGCTGTTATAGTACATGTAAGACCTCTACCTTTACGAAAATGAAGAAGAAGAAAAAAAAAAACCAAATAATGGTAGCATTATTGCTGGAAGCTACTTATAATACCCATACATATTTCAAAAACATCACCCTATAATAAATCCATCCCTTTATTCCCAGTACAGGGCAGATTTTGACAATTGGCATCACTGCTGAACTCCAATGACCTCTAGTCCGCACTTTACCTGCTAACACAGTGCTCATGGATAAGACTGCTAGCTCCGGCTGCCTGCTGACGTTTTTGCTCAGAGAATGTACTTTTATGGGCATAGTGCAGCACAGGGGTAAGAGCAGGCTTTTCTGAGGCTATGGTATTTTTAGAGACTTGGCTTTTAATGAAAGGGGAAGGCAGCCTGCCAGTATACTTTGCATAGCTGATAAAATGTCTTGATAAAATGTCTTGATAAAATGCTTGGAGCTTAAAAGCGAGAATTCACAGTTTATAATGTAAGTGTATTATCGTGTTTGGAGATGGAAAGGGGCACTTTTCGGCTTATGAGACTTAATCGCCACTTAAAAATCTCTCCCTGGGAAATTGTTTACAGTAACACTGATTATAACTTGCTTTTAGAGATATCAATGTCCAAATGAAAGATTTTTTATATACTACATGTAGTATAATGCGAGGTAATAAAAAGAGGATCTCAATTACCAGTAAACAAGCTTTTTCACAGGAGCATAAAATAGCTCAGAAGTTTAAAAGGAAACAATGAACAGCTTACAATACAGCTGAGCAAAATATTGTTTTATTATTCAAAGATACCATTCCAGGATCGAAATAAAGTGTATTCACTTTCAAGTTGTATTCAAATGTACTTTCCCCATCATGTTACATTCATCTTATTTTAAATCAATTCATTATTCATGCATGGGTTGACAGTCCCTATCATTTGTCCTTGTGGATATTCATCTTTTCAGCCCTCCTTTCTCCCTAGATCCTGAATGCTCTCTCTCCCTCTCTCTTTTCATCTTGTCTGTGTCTCTAAGGCCGCGTTCATGCTTGATTTTGACGGCCAGAATCAGGCATCTGTTACGTGTTTAGTTTAAAACACGCTTGCGTTCATGCTCACTTTTGTAGAATCACCGAAAAACGGCGATCACGAACGCCGATCGTAAACTCACAAAAAGATGCGTTTACAATTGTAAACGCGTTTAAATGGGGTCAACGCACTGACCTCTAGTGGGTCTACGTAGCATGCACAGTGAAGGTCACACAAGGCCACACAAGTAGAATTGCCTGGATGAGCCAGAGAAGTAAGCATGAACAGCTACACCGTGGAACTGCGATCACGATGAGCGTTTACGATGAGCGTTTCAGATCGCTCATTCTACCTTCAAAATCAAGCATGAACGCGGCCTATGTCTCTCCGTCTCTCTTTCTCTCACTCTCTATCTCTTTCCTTCTCCATCCCCATCTTGTCTGAATTAATAGCATAAGGTAACTGAATCAATTATGTCTGCACACTGTACTCCCTATCGTTGCTAGATAATTCTATCTTAACTAAAATTGCTCACTTCAGCATGAACACTTGCTTGCATTGGGGGCCGGGTAGAAGACTATGTGTGATATTGTAACCGAGTCTTGACGTGACAGCACCTGCATGCTACCACTCTATCCTAGGCCACTGAAAAGTGACATAAATATTGGAGGAATATCAATAAAGTGGTGTATAGCAGGTGAAATCAGATCCCATGCACATCATCAGCCTCCTCCGTGCGGTGACGGCCCAAACGCTTCAATCATACACAGTACGGGCGGGACCCTGGTAGAACGGGTCTTGCATTTGATTTCTCCGGCCAATATGAAATCGGATTCCGCGTCCCGGCTCGTCCGTGCATTTCTCCTGCCTCCCGTGGCGGACACTACACCCCGATTCAATCATGGATGCAAGCATCGCGTTGCCACATGGGACACACACCCTGAAAAGTGATCCTACCGGTTTCTTCTTCACTCGTTTCACCCCTTTCATACCCCCACCCCGAATCCATACTATCAATCTCAGCCAAATTTTAATATTTCTTTTAGTTTAATGTTTCACTCCCCCTTTGTTTCAATTATTGAAGATGGCGTCATCCCTTATCTGATCGCTAATAGTGACGCATCTAGAGTTACCACCACGTTTTGGTAGCTGCCTCAGCGCCACATTGCACTCCGGGGCCCAAGAATCTAATCCATCTTCGAACTACCTCTCCCTACTCTCTGAGCTGCAATCTCATTTGCCCTAGAAACCAATTTCTAGTGGGCTAGGGTTACTCGATAGGTGCTAGAGAACAAAATTTGGTAATGACCATTAATAGAATAATTTTGGCTTGTTTTTGTAGCATGCAGCGTAGGAGATGTGCAGAGCTACACGGTCTCGCACCACGCCCCTTGAAGTGAATTTTACTTCCAACGATTCAATATGTGATATGTATGCTAAATCCTCCACATTATCGACTCCAACTATCTTAAATATCCTTTCCATCTATTGGCCGACTAGATGTGCTAATAATCATGCCAAATAATGTAAGTACCAGAAAGTCAGAAACTTAAAATTATGGGAATTCACTTATCTCTGTCATCTATGTTTATTCAATCAATGCTCAAAATATGCAGGACCTAGTATAATTTTGCTTCCGGAGCTTGCATGCAAAGGACCCCTGCAGCCATCCAAGTTTTTGTTTTGTTTTGTCCACAATGGTTAAGTTTGAACACCCCTAAAACACACTAATATTTAACTATTTTAATGGCTGCTCTCAAAATTTCAACAACAAAAAAATGAACAATACACCAGGGTAAACGTCCCCCATAAATTCACAAAAATAAAACATACATTGCAAAGATGGACATATAATGCTAATAATAGGTTATTTTCATGAGAATCACCTTATCACATTGTTTATTTTTGTCAGTCTGCTTGCTTGTTTAGGTTTGTTTTCTGTCGATTATGTTTTTTATAGCAAGATTCCCTGGTGTATACGAGTGATGAAGTAGAACACACTAATCAATGTCTCTTTCAATTGATTAGATTCTACATACAGAACCAAATGAGTGAGTGAAAACAATCAGGAAAATAGGAAGTTTGAAATGAATGAGAAAAAAATACCTAACCAGAATTCTCATGAGCCAACTACTAATTCTTCATTTATCAATTTCAGCTAACCACTTGAACGTCAGCCGAAAACAAGGGGGTAACAAATGTGCAGTCATTCAACTCCCTACATTTGAGCCAATAAAACTTTGGCTGAGATGGAGGCGAGAATAGTAAATCATACAAACTAAAGAATTTCTAAAATTATAACTTTGATATCAGCTGAGTTATGAGCTGAAGTAATAAATTCTGACTATTCAAAAATCATGAAGTGACACACGTCACAATGTAGTGTAAGTTATGATGTTCTTTACAATGCCACCAAACTGTTATGGATTTCCAAGCTCTATAGCCACAATCATTAAGTCATAGGTATAAGGGGTAAGCAAAATCAATATCCACTTTTTATTTCCTTACTTCTACTCAAAGCATAAATTCATATCTAGAAAAATAATCAATGGAACGATTCTTTTACAGAGATTTCCTATTTTACCGAAAAATGTCAAATAGCTCTACAAATTAAACTCAAGTAAGAAAAGAAAATTCCATGAACCAGTATTGAAAAAAAAGTCATTCTACAGACGATAAAAGATGGCAGCGCTATGATTATTCTGATATTGATGTTACTTAGTCTGAAATACTTCATATATACATATTATTTTACATTTTCACTTGATTTTCTTGCCCAATTGAGTGAATGAGTAATTGTTTATTGTTGATGTTTAGCTGTTTTATTGGTATATTCATTCTACCATTTTTTCATTTCCTTAATAAATAGATGTTAGCTACATGTACAATGTACAGTCAATTATTAATACCCCTTGTAAATTTGATGTTTTTTATGTTTTTGTAACTGGTTGAATTCAAGCCTTTGTTGGATACGATTAGATGCAAGCTTTAATGTGTGTCACTTTATCAAGAAACATAAATTAGGACAAATCCTTTTTCAAATACCCCAGTACTTTAAAAATTACAAAATTTGGTAAGGGTATGAATAATTTAATTGTTAACTGTACATGTATACACAGGTCTTGCCAAAGATTTCTCGGAGGGTTAAACTGTAGGGTTGATAGGGCAAGAGTATAGAGAAATACAACAAATAAAGTTTTTTTAAAGACCGTCACCACTACTGGGTCAGAAGGGATTAGACCACGCAGAGAGCCATCGAGGTCACTGTGACAGGTGGCTATCTCATTAACTCTGCTCTCATTTAACATAAGAAAAAGAGGATCATGGGGGACCAACAGGCACCGATTGGGGAAGTTTTCTATATAGAGGGAGCAAGTAGCTACAAGTATGGCAGTGTGCCTTTAAAAGGCTTGAGAGGTTTAGTTTCAAGACTCAGAATGAGAATGAAATGTATGAAAAAGAAGCCTCCCTTTAAATTTATGGGAAGTTCAAAGGCCACTGGCAGAGAAAACAGAAACCCAACTATCCCTTTGTTGTGTAAACTAATCAATTTTCTAGATGTGAAACCCTTTCTAATAAGAACAGAGATCTAACTGTACATACTACAACAAAGCAGCAAATCGGGGCAAACACCTCCACACTACACTGCACACACAAACCCCCCATAAATCCCTTCGCGTGCCGAAACAAAAGCCACAGCATCTTGATAATAGCAACAGCTAAGAGAGCCCTTTCTGGAAAGGCATTGTGCACTTCTTCCTAGCGACTTGACGCTTTTATGACAGATGACAAAGAACATGTGGACAAAAAAGGCGGTTTATACCTCACTACTGTTATTTCTTTTTGTATGGATACTAGGCTATAGAGTGCATTTGCAGTGCAAAATTTGAACCAAGGTTACCCCCGTTTAAGAATGGCTTTCCATGCTGTGGAGAGGATGGGGGGACAATTTGTTGTTTGGTACTGGTAGTTGTAGGGCCAGGGGTATAAATCACAGTCACATGTTTCTGGTTGTGTTAAAGCAGATATTCAGGCTTTATGACATATGTAGAGGGTTGTAAATGTACTTATGAATGAGAATATGAGACCACAGCATCAAAATGTGTTCTGCAAATTGTCATCGTGACCTATTGTGGGCTAGGTCTGACCTGGCAAAGTACATTGTGTAGAGTTCTATTGCCATTCAAACATTGAAGCTTCTCCAAGTCTTTGTGTTAATAATGCTTTCAGAGCAAATATACAAGCTTGTAAGCTTGCAAGATTGTGGGCCACTCAGGGGCTGGGGTATGGATAACCTATCTGTATGTCTTAGGTTTAATTATTCCAAGAATTTGATAATTGGATGATTAATACATCAAGCAATGACAGTGTTATCACTATCTGAACATTTAGTTCTTGAGCATACTCCACTCTCTTCACTGCCTCTACAAGTCCTCTCTCTCTCTCTCTCTCTCTCTCCCATCAATCAATACACCCATTCTCATATATGCCTAAATAAGGTCTTTAACCAAGATTTGAAGTCACTCAAGTAATTGGTCCAACTATAACAACTAATTAATCAACAAACAAATCATAGAGCTCATTGATTTAGGCCTTTATGCCAATGATTGACAGTGCCTGACGACTTAAAACATATCATTAAAATAGGAAATCCCATAGAATTGTCACTTCAAATCCATAACATTTTGTTTAAAATATTTCAAAAATAAAAAAAGTGTACATACCCCTGGAAGGGTCTTCTGTTCATGTAGAGCTTTCTGCGCACGAATCGCACTTTCCCTGTCGCAATATGTCAAGAAGGCACAGCCTGTTGAATGAATACAAAAATTAGTGAATACAAAAAAAATCTACCGCTAAATATAGATTTTATAACAATAACCTTAAAAAGATATTTTCAATCGAATTTAGGAAAAATAGAGCAACAAGGCAAAGACAGTAGTGTTAACATTCACCCTTGACCTTATAAACATACCCCCAATGCCTAGTAAGTAGTATATGATGCATGTAGAATGTCAAATTCCATTCATATTTCATCATGTTCAAGCTTGCACTTGATCATGTGATGATGGAATTGAAGGAGAGAATACCATAGTTTGTTTGTATATTTAGTTCCTTCCTAAACAGTATACTGACTCATACTCATAGGACCTGGCTAATGGTATGAACATTGAAATACTAATTTGCTAATGTTTAGTAATGAATATGATTTCCTTCACACCTTTATGCACGCCTGTGAATCGGTCCCTCAGAACTGTCAACTCGTAGATGCGCCCAAAATCCTCGAAGATCGGTCGCAGATCTTTCTCCTCCAAGTTCCGCGGAATTTGGCCCACAAATAATTTGATAGCATCGTGGTCCTTCATGGGGATGGTCTGGGGTGCACATGAAACTCCGTTAGACTTGTTGACAACTTGGGAAACCTGGTTGCCGGTGGGTTGTTGTGTGTCTGGTCCACTTACTAGCTGTGTGGCTGCCATGTTCGTCATATTGGATGCAAGAGATGCGAAGAAGGAGGAGAAAATATGTCGGGTGCGGGCGCGTGTGTGGTGTGTTCGTTTCGTGTGTCGAGTGCAATGGTCCTCTTCTCCAAGATGCGTTTGCGCGGATGACTAGACTACTCTACACAAGTACACACAAGGCGAAAAAAATATCTACAAATTCAATCTTCACTCCAGCGGTACAGTGATGCTACAACAAAAAAATGGAAGTGCTCTAATTTGAAATGTCTTGCTGGCTGGGGCTTTACAGTTTTACGTAGATCAACCAATAAATCACACTGCCACCGGTATATAAAGCGCTTACAGAAGAACACACGCACTCACACTACCCCGGCTCACGACACAAACTAACCGAATGGAGAATGAGGTAGAAGTTCGGGTTTTTTTGTGATGGAGAAACCCTACGGTGAATAGCTTTGGCTTTTATGCAAATGAGTGTGCATAATTCATCACAACAAAGTACGAAATTTTCATCCCCAAAAGCGAAGACCGTCTCTGTGCCTTTTCTTCGCTCGCTCGGATGGAGCTGCGTGCATACGAGATGGATGGGACACGTCGATTGGCATGTAGGGGTGCAGTGAATCAGTCTTCTTTTGTTCCATTTCTTGTTATTCATCCCGTCTCTTTATTCTCTTCCCGTCTCTCCCTTCTCTTTCCCTCTTTTCCTTCCAGTCTCTTTTTCTCTTTTTCAACAATTCCATACCTATAGACAAACCAGTCCCTCTTCTTTGATATCTTTTTTTTTACATCCCTCTCTCTTCGTCACGTTTATCATTTTATCTTTCTCTCTCTCTCACACTGGGAAAATTATAAGAGCCTTCCTAGAGCAATACGAAAATATATTTTACATTATTTTTTACAATCCTTCCTGTTTCAGAATGTCACCTGCTGCGATCGAAACTACATCAGCAGCAAAAGAAATGGGGAGGGAGAAAGATAGACAGATGGGTGGGAGAAAGAGATTAGCAGAAAACATGAAGAAAAGGAGAGCTAGAAGGATATAGATAGATAGTGAGATAGAGAGAAGAGAGGAAGATAAGCAGAGAAAGAGAGAGAGAGAGAGAGAGAGAGAGAAAGAACGAAAATGTTAGCAGAAAGATAGAGAGGGGAGGAGATAGAGAGATTATGAGAGAGATACTACAGCAAAAACACGTTATACTATTTAAACTTACACCGATGTTGATATAATTATATTGATATGCCTGTTGCATATCAGAAGATCGAAAAAATGTATTTAAATTACAAACAAAGAAAATCCATTAATATCCTATTAACGAGAAATTACCTATTAAAAAAAAAAAAAAACGAATATTTCGGCAAAGACAAAAGAAAACAAAATGATCACAACGTGCTTTAGCACCCCTTTCAGCAGTATAGAATGTTCCAAGTAGATGCATCATTACCATCATCTGCTCCTGATGATATTATTTTAGGTTAGGTGCCGTACCGAGAACAGGTATACGTGAATGAATATATACATATCATTATAAGTTTTTTTATCTGTCGTGGAGCTATACCTGGCTGTCAACATCGGACGGCGAACGTCAGGAATGACAATTAAATTATTTCAAAATTTGTTGCTTTTATCAATTCAAGACGGCCTCTCTCTCTCTCTCTCTCTCTCTCTCTTCCTCTCTCTGTGAAATAAGTCTAAACTATTTCTCTATAATGCGTTTCACAATCGTAAATATAATATATAAAGAACACAAATTAATTTTGAGAAGAGGGTGGACAAAGAAGAATGTAATTATTATTATATATATATAATATATATTTATATATTTTTTGTATAAACATATATCACATTCTTCTCGCTCCCACCCCACCCCCCCCCCCCCCCCTCTCTCTCTCTCTCTCTCTTTCTCTATCTCTATTTCTTCCTCTTCCTTTCCCTCCCTATCCTACATCTCTTTCTATATATTCATTTTTCTACCCATCATTTATTTCCATCTGTTGTGTTTTAACCTCTACTTCCTGAAATTCCATGTCTGATTCGGTAAACAAGAGAATTTTTCCAACTCGATGTAATCTGCGTTTTCAACGACTTTCTGACTGTTATACCGTCAACAATAGCAGACTCCGATGAGTTTTGGGACGACAAAACAATAAACCTCAGCTGGCCCAGTTTGTGGACCAGTTGTGAATTCCTTTGTCACGACCAACAAGCTAGACCAGACAACGCACAGTGATGTCCGCAGGATCTACGGTGTGGTCCAGTTACCGCGTATAACACTTCGCACCTGCTCGGGCGGAGCACACAATGTACCCCAATGATCGATAGTGGACAAAGGCGTGTGGTAATTACTTACAAAAATGTCGATAAGGATTATGAGACCCATCTCGTGGCTGCCACGCGACTCTAATTAGGTTGGCTTCTTTATCTGCCATCCTTATCTCTCTCTCTCTCTCTCTCTCTCTCTCTCTCTCTCTCTCTCTCTCTCTCTCTCTCTCTCTCTCTCTTTCCCTCTCTCTCTCTATCCCTCTCCCTCCCTCCCTCTCTCTCTCTCTCTATCTTCCCTCATTTTCTTAGGATGTCTCCCATTTCTCTCTCTCTCTCCCCCTCTTTCCCTCTCTCCCGCTCTCTCTCTCTCTCCTTTCTGTTCCTTTAAATACCCTGCCTCTCTCTTCCTCTCTCTTGTGTGTGGGTGAATGTTTGTGTTTCTTCATCTTATGCAATCTATCTCGATGTCTGCGCTGCATGCCTTTAGTGGCATGTCCTCTTTACATAACGATATGTTTTTCCCCAGTGAATTAATTTGTTTGACAAATTGACATTCTTATAATCCACGTAGGTCATTAGTAGTTAACGAACACTGAATTCAATTAATGCACTTTTTCAGTTCATATAGTCCCCACACTTGCTGTCATGTTGCTTTTAGTATATTTCAAACAGACTAAGCTTTAGAAAATATATAATTATTCATTCATTTCATCGTAAATATATCTTTTACGATGCACAGTAATACTATATAGTCAAAATAATGATTGATAATCGTGATATTGCTAATGCTTCTAATAACAATGATGATGATGATAACAATTATAATGATAATTATGACAGTAAAAATTCTAACTTAACTGATAATCATAACAACAATATAATGATGCTGCTTGTAAGTGTCGGCTTGCATGGTGATGTAGATATACAGTAGGCTCACATGGTGCACCCGCAAGCCTACTGTATAACAACATAATGGTTATCATATAGTAAATATAATACTGCCCCAATATGATATAAGGAATTTGATACATTGTTTGCTCTTCTACAACATAATTATAGCAGGGCGAAGTGTAACGTAATTATTTGCCAGTTTATTCTGCCATCCAAGCATTGAGCCTACTGGTGAGAGAAAAACCGTGAGGTACACCTAGAAATATATATCACTGATCTACAATACTATAGTCCAAACAATCTACAAATATTACATCTATCTTGTAATATACCGTCGCTTATATTGTAAAACAACATTTTCCTGTACACTATATTTATCCCAGTAAAGCTGCTAATTTCTTTATATGATTATTTTGACGGAATGCTGATTTTGTGAACAGATATACCGAAGCAATGGGTCACATAGTCAAGTATATGGAATATAAAAGTCATGTGATTGTGTAAGAAAAAAAAAGTAATACCCCCGAGTGATAAGCTGTGATATCTAGCACAGAAATTTCATGATTCATAAAACAAATAGGTTCATTAATTAGAAATTTGATAGATATTGCCATTGTGTACACTCACTTAAATATGCATGCGACATTCAAAACATTTTTTTCTTCAAGAAGCCTGAGTGCAGGTAATGCACAACTTTACAGTATGTTGTAGGAGGTTTTCCTGTTTTTTGTTTAGTTTTTTTTTAGTAACGTGCGGAAGAATATATATATATAGCACCTGAACTATGTTCTAAAATATCTTACAATTAGTATTATATATTCTTTTAACCATTATTATTATAATTTGAGCAGGAGGAAAAACCTCGTACTTTTATTTCAACAAACTAGTGGTGGAAAGTTAAATAGCTCCCCTTTATTAAAGAGAAAGGGGACGGGAGAGAGAAAGAGAGAGAGAGAGCGAGAGAGAGAGAGAGAGAGAGAGAGAGAGAGAGAGAGAGAAAAAGATTGTAATATAAGAGGCACATAATTATTTTACGTTAATGTATAGCATCATATTTTATAAGTCATGAAAGCTATATTTATTATGAAAAGGCAATTGGCATTATTAAAAAATATAAAATTTATCTTTTTTTCTACACAGTACACACACGGCAGATGAAGTTATTGCACAAACTTTCTTTCAGCTAACAAACTTATATTGATTGCTAACATACTCATACGTGTATAGAATCGTGACTTTGTAACTTTGCCCAAGGTTCGTTATTAGGTCACTTTGAGAACCGCATACATTTTGTGTAGTTATATGATAATATTTAATTAAATTCATGGCATTTTTAAATGATTCAGAACTACAATGCATATAAGCCGGTACACAAACATTCTGCAACATGGTCTGTTTCGTGTACTCGTAAGCATGTTTCATCAATTCCTTTTCTCCCATCTTTTTCATTACCCCTCTCCTTCTTCTCTTATTTTAATGTGTGTTAACATTGATTGTCTGACACTATATGGTACTGTATCGCATGTCATAAAATAGTCGAACTCAACACAAGCATTTGCTTTTTGGATCCTCGTCTCTCTCTCCTCACTCAAGAATATAAATACATTAAATGCAAATTGAATTAAAGTTCTTCTGCATTGAACTGGAATGAATAGCACTGAATACAATATCTATTGTATTTCTCCCTCCTTTTGAATTGTGTATTGCACTTACCGAATTACCATGCCACTATGCCATTTGCATTTTATGCGTCCGTTGTTGAGAGTTTATACATTTTATCAACTATACTCTAAAATTATGAACATTCTGTGGTAATCATGCTTGTACATGCTTTTAAAAATGTATAATATGGTATGGTATGGTATTTATTCCATTCTTCATGAAAATATATACAATACATACAGAGTATAACAAATTGAAATTTGAAATACATAAATACACGTAGAAGGGTAAGATAATAAGAATGCAATAAAATTAACAAGGAAATAAGTTCAGAAGCAAATTTATGTCAAATGAGGGGTCAACAAAAAAAGAACATTTAGCCTTGTTGTACGTTGACCCCTAAAGAAAGTACTCTATTTGACAGCAGGTGGAATATGCATTTGTATGTATATGAATTCTAATCAGAATTTGCTAAATGATAAATATTTTGCCCTTTTTGTTTTCAAAAGAACTAGATGAATTCGCTTTAAGCTGTTATTTATTCCTTTTTTTCTCTCTCTTTATCTATCTATCCTGCTTTGTTTATTTTGTTTTCACACTTTCATAATGTAAGAGCTGTAACGGAATTTGATATTCCTCCTCAAACGATATATGAAATCTATCCCATCTCGCTTTTGTAGCGATGCTCGAAGCTGAGATAAAATATAATTACAACCCGAATTTACGATCCGGATAAACATCATGTAGATCGTTTCGGGCTGGTCGCGTGCCGTTTCTTTGTTTCCACTGTTGACAGTTTGTCCGGTAGAAGAAAAAAAGATCCCAATCGATGATGCTTTGTTTATAGGCAAACCGACAAACAAAGGAAAAGTTCATACAATGGATGTCTTTACATGACAGGACGACCCTTCAAATGTCAATAATACCCCAGTCACATTGACCGCTAACTTGGCCATTTGGGATATATTGTAATTCATTGTTCGGTCTGTTGTCGGTCTGGGGCCAATTTCATCTTTGTGACGACAGCCCTTTGAAGATTACTAGAACTTTGTGGACATCCCATTGAAACGGGTGGTATCACGCGTTTCGATGGGATATCTGCGAACTTGTATTCGCGAAACTTTTCCTAATGGATTGTGCTGGTGTATGTCGTCAGTGTGGCTGAGGTACAAAGGAAAGCATTCCAGAGATTGAAGGACTGAGTTAAGCTGTGCGCCCATGGGGTGAAGTGGAAAAAGACTGAAAGAAAAGATGGGACCCAAACAAAAATTAAAATATTAATCAACTGGAAATAGACATTAAAAAGTTTTTGAAAAAGAATATTTGTTATTATTTATTCTTGATTTTTGCTGCTTCATTTACTTAGAGATGTAATCATAAATGATACAAAGAAGATAACTTTAAAGGAATTTGACGTTGATACTGTATTGAAGTCTTAAGATAAATGTAACAAAATAACAAAAACTTCTCAGACATATTGTATCCCCTCCCCAAACCAAGGTAAAGTTGATGGCCTTTCCGTGAATATCCAGTTTGGTAACAATTGTTTGAGAATGGAGAAAGAAAAGGAGAAGGATGGGAGAATATAAATCACAAATCTTATTTATAGGATTTGGATACTTATCGTGTATTTTTCAATAAACTTTATTCAATGCTTTAGATATTAAACTAGACTGACTCGACTAGCACATGTGCTATTTTTTACTCTATTTTACCATCGATCAAAACTCATTGTAAATTTATTGTTTTACTCTTGACGCTAAATTTAAACTATTTGTTTACATTTTTTAAATGTACGGCTGTAGAACATGTATTTTTATAATGCATGTCATGTATTTATTGTTTATTGACATTGTCATTGTACATTTATATATATCTCTTGTTTCAATGTTTTCAATGGTGAATAAATAAATAAATTCAATTCAATTCAATTCAATTCAATCAGCACACGAATGAAGGCCTGGAAAGAGAATGAAAGAATAATGGAAAACAAAAGAAATAAAAAGAAGTAAGATCAAATCAAAAGAGCCATAATGTGATAACAAAATATTGAGAGGTAGAACAGTTATTGTGAGAACAGAAGAAGTAAGAAAGAAACAACAGGAGAAGAAATAAATATCAGGATTGAAAGGACAAAATGAAAAGTAAAATAGTAAAAAGAAAAAGAGAGAGTAGAGGCGAAGAACAAGACGGAGAAAGATAGAGGATGGGGACAATGATAATGAGATAAAAAGAAGGAAAAAAAAGGAATGGAAATTGTGAAATCGGAGGAAGAAAAGGAGAAGGAAAAGATATGAAATAGAAGAAAAAGAAGGAGTATGATAAGGAGGAGTATAAGAAGGAGAATAATAATAACGAGAACAAGTTAAACAAGAAGAAGAAGACGAAGAAAAAGAAGAAGACCAAGGACAAGAAGAAGGAGGGGGGGGGGGAGACAAAGGAGAGAAAGGAGAGAAAACGAACCGGTAAGGCCAAACACGCAGATGTTTTATTGTCCATCATTACATAACCGTTCCTTTGTGCGAGATGACGTGAGCTCTTGAGGTGAACTAAAATGTCAAAGTCATTAAGATATTCAGGCTCATATAATTCCTGAGATAATGATCAAGATAGCTTGATGGAGTGATGTTGTCTACATCCCACTAGCTGCCTGAATTCTACATTACTTCATTTAAAATTAATGCAGACAGCTTGATTAAAACCAAGAGCAGATGAAATTTCTTCTTTGACACTGAATGCTTTACTTAGTATCGACTTCATTTTATTTTCTCCTTCACATACATGTATATTTCTTGATTTACCCATATTTTCGTTTCATAACTTGTTGTTTACTTATTCGGTTATTTCCCCCACATGTCTATACGTTTCCAAAAATAAACAAAGGCTGACCAAGGAACTCCTGGTATTCCTATGTGTAGACCTTCTTCATCGTCTTTTTTTCAAACATTTAAATTCTCGCTTATAATTATTTTCTTCTGTCATTCACTTTACAGATTGGCCCATTTGTGTATTGAATGTGCATTTAAATAACAGACGAAGATATGTAATGTATTCATTGATGCTATGTCAGAAATTTCTAAGAAGTTTGTTACGTAAATATTCAAATATTCTTGATGCCAGCTATTGATAACAAATTTGAATTGGCAAGCTTCCCTATTCATTAATACCATGTAAGGGAATACCACCCATACTGAATTAAATAGACAATTTTATAACATATCAGTGTGCTTATGCTGTGGCCTAATACTTCATGTCGGAATCAATGATAATAATATAAAAATAAAAACTCACTATCATAATAAGTAACTAAAATTTCGTTTTTAAGAACAATCTTGAAAATATCGGACCGTAAAAATAATCACCCTCATGTATAAAGCGTAACATAAGTAAATCTGCATTTTTGGGGATAAAGTCATTGACATTAGATATCATGTAGAACAAAAAACGAGGGGATTGCAGTGAGGCAAAGTGGTCTTGTGGATAATTGATCGCCTCACAATGCGGACTCGGAGATATTTTGGCCCGAATTCACAAAGGAGGTTTGTCGACAAACCGGGGTTTATGTACGTCATATGACGCGTTTTGACGCGTTTTTTACAAACCTGGTTTATAAATAACAAAAGGAGGTTTGTCGAGACAAAAGGAGGTTTGTCGACAAACCTCCTTTGTGAATTCGGGCTAATAGGTTTGATTCCCACTCACCCCTTTATCCATTTTTTTTAGTCCATGATATTGTCTTACCAACAATTTTTTTTTTATACAGGAGACCCCACCCATCCCCCCCAAAAAAGACATTTTTTTTTTCTTTAACAAATTACTCTTTGAATTTAGTAGAATATCAAACACCTCATTCTTTCAATTAAAATTGTTTCGTCTTTCCGACTCCATCAACTACAAAATAATTTAGATATATATGTTACTTATGTTTAAAGCAACTTGCTTTAAAAAATAAAACAATAACATAAATAGAGTTTATTTAAGTTATCCGCTGAAGACGGTACATAATGAAATGTCTTTTTGTAGTAATTTACTGATACCTTTCAAGATATTTGCTTACAAGCACATTATGCACAGGACAACGAAACAAATTTAATTTCACTTGACAATACTGCCCTTGGGCTGCCCCTCCTCCTCCCCCCCCCCCCCCCCGCCCTCCCCCAACTCATCCGTTCCCCCAAGCTAGCTTCTGAACAAAACTATTGAGATACGTTGAACATTGTTTACCTCAAAAAGAATACATATTCCTTCAATTATCAGTGTCAAGTATCAAACGTATGATGGAAGACGTGTTTCAAATATAAAATGCTACTGGCTTGACCTTTATTTTTTATTTTTTTTATAGTTGAATGTGCATTTCTGCGACCTCGAGTTTTTCCAACACAAGAGGGCAGCACAGTAGAATGAATGTTGCCGAATCCCGAATCTCACTTGGTTATCATGGAGTCCAGCACAAAATTCTCTTTTAAGAAACGAGGGCGACTTGCAAACTCAAGAAAAAGGAAAGCAAGCACCAGTGATGAAGGTATGCAGTTTATACGTTTTATTTATATGGCCTTGAGTATTATTTGCTTTGTAAAACAGGTTTTCAAAGTCGTTTTGTTTAATATACTGTCCCACATATTGAAATAAATGTCCTTACTTACGTCTCACTCAAGACAAGAACTCTGAAAATAAAGAAGTGGGGAGGCAGGGAAGCTAACGTCAGTGTTAGCGTTCAAAGCTAGCCGTAAGTGCTTAAGATTATACGAAATATGACGAAAGGCCGCTCCATATTTATTATGTAAATTTCGTGGTTGCCAAAAACACTTGGAGTCTGACTTAGAATTAGATCTAGGCCTATCTCCTAAACTTTTTGTACAACAAGAATTTGGTTGTAAAAAACTTGATCCATACCTAGACCAAATTTTCTGTCTCTTTCGTTCGTTAGCCTCTTATTGGGGTAGGGTCGGCTCTCTCTTTAGAGACGGAAACGAGTATACCGCCAAATGTGTAGGTTATGTGGGCAAATCAGTGCACCAAACTTGCAAAACTTATCCCCGAATTACTCCTTTCACAGGATGCATATCCGCTGCATTTTATATTGTAAATTAGGTAAAAACTTAACTACTTCGGTTCCACTTACCAACTTGACTGAAATAATCCGTTTAATGGTCCATTTTTAGGAAATTATGGGTCAAAATCGACATCTATGATAAAAATCTTGCAGCAGGAGTTTAAACTCTCGCTGCGCATTACGTCATCTAAATCTCATTCCTTCTAGTCTACGCTGAAGGCAAAATGAGTATAACGGAAAAACTGCATGCCATTACGAACTCGTCGCTCGTGCACATTTTTCCCGTTATTTTTTTTTTTGGGGGGGGGGGGGGGTTTTATACATGATTTTTGAGCTTGGAATCATATGGAAATTTAGAACTGATTTATTACCGTCCTTTACGGAACAAAATGTTAATTAAAAAAATTAATAATACTCTGTATGTATTGTAGATGTTTTTTAATGAAGAATGAAATAAATACCATACCATTTTGGAGCATCATGTATTTCAGTATTTAAGTATATAAGTATTTCAACAATAATTTTTGTTTTTCTCCTATTTGTTTGGTACATTTTCACTATTTTAGGATGTGTGTGAATCATTTGTACTCTTTTGCACCAAATCAAGTATGAGGTTGCTACCATTCATGGACTTCATACCCGATTACCCATAAGTAAAGTAATTTTGAATGTATATTTTTTTGATTTTTAGGTAGTGGTGAAGAAGAGAGTGCTGTTGTGAGGAAAGAAAAGAAAAAGACCATTCCAAACCCTATGAAACAAAAGGTAATGTAAATGTTATCTATTTACTGCTATTTATTGCTATCTGCAATGAAAAAGTTACCCACGGTTATTGAGAAATCAATCTGAAACAGTGATTGTCATACTCTTATAGCCTGGGCTTTTTATTCTTCAAAATGAAGGGTTAAAGTTGAAATTGGGTTTCAAGTTAGGGCTAGGGTTAAGCAGGGCTCAACCCTAACAGGCACCTGGGACACATGAGCGCTCCAAATTCAGACCCCCAAAACTTCAAAATGGTAACAGGGCTTTGCATACAGATCCTAAATTTTGTTAGCCAGATCCCCCTTCCAAGAATAGTTAGTTTGGAGCCCTGGGTTACGTATAGTATTTGGACCAGGGGTGAAGTTTAGAATTTGAGTAGTGTAGGAAATTGACACCTGAGAAGAGGGTGATGCATTTAGTTATTGATTATTGAATTATACTTTCATGTTCATATCGTTTAAGGTTCAACTATCAAATAGTGATGTCTAATATTGTACCATTCTAACATTTCAGTTTGAATAGATCTTTATAATTGATAGATGATTATAAAAAGTCTTTGTAAAAGAATAAACCATGTACATAACAATGATGACATGACATACACAGGGCTTGCCCTTAACTTTTTTTTGAGGTGGCCAGCAGGGCCACTTGGGTAGGAGATCTGGGTGGCCAAATGGATTTTCAGGTGGCCCCACTTTTATGCGTTATTAAATAATGCAAATGTTTAATTAAAAAATGCATAAATTATACGTGTTAAAAGCAGCATGAGCTGCATTTAATAATGAAAGGTGAGTGACTCTTTAGACTCTCAGTTACTTTTAGATCATTCTGATCGACTTTTGCTCAGGTAGAAAACAAACGCGCACATGTACGAGTTGTACAGCGGATAACGAAGCCTGTACATGTATTAGCACGTGGAGGACCATTTAAAACTAATATTTGCATCTCGTTCCGTACATTTCAACCAAGTGATTTACTACTGATGATCGATGATAAATTTCATATTATTTATTATTGTATTATTATTCATATTATCTGTTTAGAAATTGGTTGACATTGGGAAGGAAACCAATAAAGAATCAAACCGGCAACTCCTAAAAAGATCCAAATATTATTCTGAAAGTAGGCCAATTGAAATAAATTAATGAATTTTTTTCTCAAGACTCAAATATATATTTTTCTAATTTCTATATAATAGCCGCCTATTTTATAACGGTAGACTTTTGATAAGTATTGTAAGACTATATCTTGAATCTTCTACGTAACAATACCAGAGTATACTATTGCCTTTCCCTGATCTAGTGTTATTAAACAAGGTGGTAGGACCTCCACATCAATTGTTTCAGAAAAAGGAAAGTCACGATAAACAAAACTTTTTTTTTTTACTTGGCCTTATCGGCAATCGTAAAAGTCTCGTAAACAAACTGTCAGAGACGGGGCTGCGTTACCTCGATCCGTCTATCGCTCTCTCTTATGCCTGAATCACATTTCCTCTACGGAGCCCGTAAGATGTTTAAAAACAGCCGTTTAAACCAATTTCGTACGAACCACACCATACGAAATTGGTCGAAACGGCTGTTTTTAAACATCGTACGGGCTCCGTAGAGCTAGAGGAAATGTGATTCAGGCATTACTGCTCAAATAATTTACGCGTCAGTGGACAGGGATACCTCGCATACATGTTATGTACAGGACACAAGATCAGATTTTAGCTAATTATTTGCCATTTGTTTTCCATCAAAATTCATGGCCCTGAATTTTTTTTAATATTTAGGCCTTATATATATTTAGTTAAAAAGGTCCATGTAGTGCTACAAATAAAACGTGAACATCCCCCGTTTAACTTAAACTAATGAACATCAATGATGATTGCTACCTAGTAATAACAGATCAATTATTCAATCGATAATCACGGAAAATTAACAACAGAACAGCGTACATTATCACCAACAAAGCGTACCGCCGTAGGCCTACGTTGTTATCAAACAAAAAACACGTGAAATTCTCATTTTATAAAGCTCGCACGGCTTCCACACGTACACACTGATTGAGTTACCTTTATTTTCAATCAATATTACCTCCACCAATCATAATGTCAAATACCAGACACACCCATTGTTGTTCCCTCGTTGCTTAGTATAGTCCACAATTAGTCGCAAATACACCATTCACAATGCTGGGATTTGGGAATCCCCAACTTACCCGCCCGAAATCTCATGCGCAGTTTGTAACTGCGCAACAAAGAGTTGAGAAGCGTACTAGCTGTGCTGCAAAGCGGATATCGACAGCTGCCCTATACGCGGTAGCATACGATGATAGCGCTACGCCTATGTACCGGCCGGGCCGGGGTGGCGGCGGCGGTGTGTACAGTACCTACGCGACGGCGTGCATCGTTTTTATAAAGTTAGTATGCGAAACGAAACATTTCCTTGTTTGATAGATCGGATTGCGTCGCTTGGAAAAGCTTGGAAAAATAAATGTCGCCTCGGTTTCGGGTAGATCTAAAGGTTAAACAAGTTGTTGATAAATAATTTATATATTACTGTCCAAATATTTGGGTGGCCAGCCGGGCCATCTAGTCAGTGATTTCAGGTGCCCGACAGCGTTTCAGGTGGCCATTGGCACCGGGCCACCGCTAAATTCGAGCCCTGCATACAGATAAATAGCCATGCACAATTTAAGGAGGTTGTTACTTATGCAAAGGATTAGAAAGTGCAACATATTTTTGTTTTGTTCTGTTTTGTTTTAGACCAAGAATTTGAGTGAGAAGCAAGATGTGACATACAGTGAAAGCAGTGAGGAGGAATCTAAAGATACGATGGTCAGCTATAAATCCAGTAGATCGGCTGTGAGTATTCAACTTTTCCTAGGGTGGTATTCTGATATTATATTTTATTTATATACAAAACCTTTTCGTTACCTTTGTAGACAAATTAGTAATAAAGATTGATAATATCAAATACACGAGTCGCACAGAGAAGAATGAGACCAAACCAACAACAAACTGAACAGTATGTTACTGAAAAATGCCAAAATCTTGTTGGTTTGGACTTACTTTCAAGTAGTTTTGTCGGTGAGACTGAGGTTTAAAAATATGAAAATTAACTCTAACTTTATAGACAAATTTGTCAAAAGATTGATAATATCTAATACCGTCCAGTTTGACACCAGAATGAAACCAAACATGATTACTAATGGCCAGGAATTTGTTGATTTGGAGTCGGTTTGGCAATGTGACTGAGGCATAAAATAATTATTACCAGGATAGAAGATAGATTTGATGTATTCCAACCTTTTATTTGTTTTCCTTAATTAGAAACCAGCTGGACCGGATGATGGTGGTGCTACAGCGACCTTTAACCTGGATACAGATTTCAATGAAGATGCACAGGCAATATTTGAGAAGCAGAAGAAGATTAATGAGGTGAGGGAAGAAAAACAACATAACTATTATTCAAGTGGTCTAAACTGGTTATAAAACTATTTTATTGTGAATAATAACCCAGATGTTCATATTAAAGACACTAGACTTGCCGGAGAATTTTTACCAGCTCATAAAAGGTTTGTTTAGTCTTAAATATTGAGCAGCATGCTGACAACACCTTAGAAAGTACATCTACTCTGATGTCTTTTCAAATGATTGTTTTAAACAACAAAACTGAAATGTCTCCTTCTTTTCCAGTTTGATAATTAATTTAAATATTGAATATTGTAGACAGTGACCAAATATTGTAATTAACAAAGGCTTGGAACAGTACATGTTCACTGTTACTTTCTTAAAGAATGCTCATTACCAAATTGTACTCCTCACCAGTTACCTCGGTATGACAAGTACCATTAAGTTTTTAATTGGAGTAAACACAAATATTGGTTTTTATTTTTGTAGGAGCTGAAGGGAGAGGAGGATGACAAGAAGTACAGAGGACTTAATAACTATCATACATACATTGAGAAGAAAGACACAGCACAAGGGAATGCATCTAGTGGTCATGTGAGGTAAGAATAGAAATGTTTTCACAACATCATCCTTAGTACCACCTCATCATTTTCTCCACCCAGGTGTTAAATGGGTACCAGTACGAGGAATTCCTTGAATACTGTGAGCACCGAAATTGGTAGCTTAGCAGAGCCGGGGTAATATTGGAGCGCTTTGAGCACCTTGCTTTTTTTGGTGGGTATGTGCGCGAAAAAATTGCCAATATTATTATTATCATTATTATTTATAAGATAATGGTTCATCTTTCATGAATAACATGACAGGACAAGGGTTCATATAAATGGGATTATTTATTTTAAAAAAAAAACCTTTTTTTCAACAAAGGTTCTTGTATACATGCCATTATTCTTGGTAGTTGAATGAGGTAAAAATTGTTTATACACAATAATTGTTTATATACCAAACCTGAAGTCACCTAGAAAGTTCTGAATGTAATAGGAATTTCTGCACCCCCCCCCCCCCCCAAACAAAAAAAAATAAATAGATAAATAAATAAATAAAATAAAAAACAAAAAATTGTGAACTGAAATTTATAAACAATTTTTGCAATAGGTCTAAAAGATGGCTAATCTTTGCATGCACCACTTAGCCATCATGAGAAAGCACACAATACAAACATTATAATCTGCTTTATTAGTGAATCAGGTATTAGACTGTGTGTGAACGGAAGGTAAATTTGTTGTAACATGGACAATCTCACAATGCATATTATACCCTTGAAAGCAATTATTATGCCAAATATACAAGGTTTTCGTAGATTATATCTTTGGTAAAAATGCTGATTACCTGCTTTCGTAAATGTCTTCAAATTTCTGCAGTCCCCTGAAAACAATCCCCACTTTGATTTTTTCTTTACCTGACAGGAAGGGGCCAATGAGGGCGCCAACCAACCTGCGTTCCACCACACGATGGGATTATGCACCAGACATCTGTAAGGACTTCAAGGAGACAGGGTTCTGTGGGTTCGGAGATAGCTGCAAGTTCATGCATGATCGGTCGGACTACAAGTTTGGATGGCAGCTGGAGAAGGAGTGGGATGATGGCAAATATCAAAAGGTTCAAGGTGAGATAGCAACACAGGAAATGTTTATTCATTGATTTTTCTCCCCCTCACTATAGCACTTACACTTTGCTTGTTGCAATATGTCTTTCTCAATCTTATTGTCCATCCTTTTTCCCCAATCATCTTTTTTTGAAATAGAGATTTCCCTTTATTCTGTTCAGTTATAACCATTGCTTTATTTCCCTAGAATTCACCCCTAAATATCAAAAGCAACAAGGTGATGTGGAATTCTATTCTCTTGACATTCTGGACTGTAGTGTTTTGCCATTCTACTTATTTGATCTGTAAGGGGTCAGGCTCGATGACTATCGCATGTGCTATAATCTGGCCCCTTTTACCAACCAATAGTTTCTCTTCTTGAACAGTCAAATCTGGTTTAGCGACCACCTGTCTACAAAGACCACATTTTTTGTTTCCCTTGAAAATGGTTTCTCATTGAAGCATTTACTAAAGGAACCTGTACATAAAGACCACCTGTCTGTAAAGACTACTTTTTTGTCTCCCTTGGGTGGTCTTTATAGACAGGTTTCACGGTATGTAAATATCATTGTATGAAATTTATTACTGTATTTCTGTTGGTAAATTAATACAATAAATCAATCAAATCAATTTCCCTTTCTAAATTCCTCTTGCTAGTAGTGATTCATCACCAGTTTTGCAATGTAAATGTGATTTTACTACGCATGCTCTGATGATACATCACAACATTGCCCCACGTTTTTAATAATATTCTACCCATACAGAATGCGTAACCGAAACCTGACACTAGACCTAAACCGAATCCGATTGCAACCTTAATCCTAACCCAGTATCTAAATATTCATCTAAATAAAGCCCAGACTTATTCTCGCCTGAGCAAAAGTTAGGTCATTATCAATAGTTTTCTTTTGCTATTTGTCTACATGTCATATGATTAATTAATATCTCTCACCATAAATACAATTAGCATTCACAGCTGCACCCTTTATCAATTAAGGCATTTTATAGCAAAAGTACATTGAGAGGAGTTTGTACAATATGTTCTATCCATCTGCCCCCCCCCCCCCCCCAACAACAACAACAACAAAAAACAGCTTTTTACAGCACTCAATGTTTAATTGCAATGGTCAAAGAAAAAACCCTGATATCACAAGATTAATGCTGATACTCAATATCTAAGCCTTATCTTGGACTAAACTTGAATCTGTATGTAATTTGATATTTTCCTGTCTCTCTTCCATTAAAGATCCCACTATGTACGAGATTGACAGTGATGAGGATGATGATCTTCCTTTCAAATGCATCTTCTGTAGACAGTCCTTCACCAACCCAGTCGTCACAAAGTAAGTTCTTGAAAGACATCAGATGTACCTTAATGGGTGCATTTATTGCTTGTTTATTTCCTATATAAATTTGAAATTATATTTGTAATTTACAACATATGTCATCATTTACACAGCACTCTGACTCATTCAATGTATGTATAACATGCAAAGTCATTTAAATAGCACCTATTCAATTTACAAAACACTTATTCAACAGTTAACATGTGAGCGGCTAGTCATCTGTCATGTATGTTCTATTGATGATGATGATAGTGAATGTATAAACTAACTTTGTAAAAGGTCAGGAAAGGTCAGGGGCCATATTATTAACTGTAAAACCAGAAACTTGAAAAATATTCTTTATTTTATATATATGGTTAATTTATTTTGTGGCATTAAACTAAGACTCGTCAGGAGCATGTGCAAAGTCATGAGAGTTGCTTGCACACAAAATTAATTGTTGTTACATAATTGTACAGGATATGGCTGTGGTATGATTGATTTAGTTGGTTAATTCTATGCTTAATTTATTTTGCTCATTATCTCAATTTCGATGTTTTTCTAAAGTTATTATCATTTCTTTATATTTATTTTGATATCCACTATTCCTGTTTTTTCCTCTCTAATAGGTGCAAGCACTACTTCTGTGAAAAATGCGCTCTAAAACACTACAAGAAGAGCAAGCGTTGCTTTGTTTGTGGAACACAGACAAATGGTTTATTCAATGTAGCTAGAGGTAAGACAATCATCATAAATTCTCCTTTAAAGGTCTGTAATTTAGTATAAATCTATCTTTCCTTTTCAATTGATTTTTAAGCATTTATGCTTTTAAATAAAAGTTTGTTTTGGGTCTTATGGGATGGGCAATATATGTTTTATCCATTTATCTGTTGGTCTCAGTTGATTGGGTTTCATCCAGAGCCTTCTTGGCCCTAGTCTTCAAAGGGTTATCAAGACTCTTGAAATTATGAATAGGCTTATGGATCTTGTCTCAAGATATTCATGTAGACATAAATGCGCTCAGTGGAGGTAGTTGAAGGACCATAAAGGCATTAGGCAATGCTGCCATCTATTGCCATACATTGTACAGAAATTACAACTTTGCAAAAGGAAATTATGCTTAATCAGTAATTTCACATTTACCCATCCTCTCTCTCTCTCTCTCTCTCTCTCTCTCTCTCTCTCTTTGTTTTTTTCCTCTCTCTCTCTCTTTCTCTCTCTCCCCCTTATTCAAACTTTATTTGTTTTCTCTCTAACTTTCATTGTCAATTTTCTCTCATATTTTTACCCCTTGTCTTTGTATAAGATAGTCTCCCTTCCTCCATTTTTATCCATATATTTCCATCTCTGTCTGTGTACCTCTCTTTACATTTCTCTCTCCCTGTCAGGTCATCTAAACATTATCTTTTTATTTCCACTCACTGCAGACCTGATCGCCAAAATGGCAAAGTACCATGGAAACAAAGAAGGAAGCAATAGTGAACCCTCCGAAGCTGACAACCATTCCGACAATGAGGAAGCAAGATGACGATGATGATGGATGATCGATGATAACGATGATGCTGATGACGAAGAAAACAGAGTGTATGGTTGAAGTAAAAATACTTTAATCAAGAAACTGGCTCTTCCTTGTATCAAGGATTAACGCTGATACTTTTTTTTTTTTTACCCTCTCTGCAAAAAGAATTGTTTCTATGAGGATGAATTACATTTTGTTGAGAGTATGAGGTACAATGATATCATATCATGAGGACTGGACTCTGGACTCGACTCAGCTGCTATTACTGATGAAATATGGCATAGCACTTTAAGAATAAAAGTTGTGACATGTGCATACATGCATGCTCCACAAAGGGAATTCTTTGGTCTCCAAATAATTCCCTTTTGATGTTTTATGAATTTGACTTATTAAGGGAATGTGACTTACAATGACGTCACTATCTCTGGTCCACTGGCTTTGGAATACAGATTTTTGTCATTTTTATTTCCAGAGACTGCCACAGCATTCATACAACAAAAATTGATCTCTCAGTATTTTTAAGATATCTAAGTCTGCCAAGTATGATGGACCTTTTATATGTTCATATTGTAGAATTTACGATTCAAGAAATAATTAATTCTTTTCCTTTCTTATAGTGTAAGTGAACAACTATATACATGTACATGTATTTACAATATAATTTACAGACTGACGATGGCAAGAAAACACAATTTATTATATTTTTAGACATTAAATCTATACGCTTGATTGGATAGAATTAAGTGAATTCTCTACAGCATTATGATAAAGACTGAAAGGAAGAATATACCAAGTCTGTGAGGTTATTGTGTCATATCATTGTTTATTGCAGGATTTGTTTTTCAGGGTGTTCTGAAGCTTATGAACATCATTGGAATTCAGCAAAAAAGATGAAGCAGAATTTAAAAAAAAATTATGTACAGTGCGGTTGATAGTGATTTAGCTGGGGAAATGTCTGAAAAACTCTTGTGGAAAATAAAGAAAGATTTGAAATTAAGAATTACAGTGAGGAAATCCCACTCTTTATAAAGCAAATCTATCATGAAATTCATGATTAACAATGTTCTTTGAACAATTCAAAAACATATGCATGGTATTTACTTTCTAAATCTAGCTCTCTCTGCAATATTCAGTCCTGAAATCCTCATACAGAGCATTCTGGTAATAATATTGAAAATGCATTTCCTGACTGGTTAGACATTAAGTTCATGATAATGTATAAAATCTGGGCATAAGCAAACATTGTAAACCTATATTACAACAACGTGAGCAATGTATTCTAGATTTGTAAATAAACCATCCAGATATTATGACTTTGCATGTTGTGCACTTTTTTTTGATCAATTAAATCTTTGAAGAATTAACCCTCTGCCTAAGGGAAGTAAATGGTATAATAGAAGTCAATAGTCTTTGGGTTAATTGATCCCCAGAGGATAAGAGCTTTGACAACTTTCTTGGAACTTTGATAACTGTGGCGCATATTCATAAAAAAAACCTTGTTAAGCCTACTTGTCCTTCAGTATAAACTGTATTCTATGTACGTGTAGTTACTTGGCAACTAGCTTGGTAAGGTTTTATGAATATGGCCCCTTGTTGGTTTTTCTTCATAGTAACTTTTTTGAAGCCCATTCAAGAATCTGTAGCTGGATGTAGTTATTTATTCAAGTAATCATTTATATATTCATTTATTAATTCCTTTATTCATCCATGCATCCATCCATTCATCTATCCATCCATCTATGCAGCCATCCATACAGTCATTCAATCATCCATCCAACCATTCATCCTTCCCTTCATTCATCCATCTGTACATTCATTCATTCATCCACCCATCCACATCGTGACATGAAGATTGAATGTTAAGTGGTGTTATAAGATAAAAACATATATTGATGTCACTATGATGCAGATGGGGATGATGGAGATGATAATCTCTGAAGATGATTCAGGGTAATGCTGATTTACAATGGTTGTGGTAGTGATTGGGTTGATAATAGATGGAAGGGGGTTTAATGAAAAAAGATGGATATGATTGAAGTGGATAATATGGTGGTCTCGATGATTGATATAAGTGATGATGATGATTATAATGATGTTGATGATAATGATGGTATGGGTTGTAATAATGATGGTGACTAGAATCATGATGCTTTTGATGATAATTAATGATGATAAAATATTATTGTTATGATGATGAGAATGATTGACGAAGTAATGATGACGGAATTTAAATGGTTATGATGATAAATTGATAATGATAAAAAAGATGATTGATTTACTAAGGACCTATATTGATGCATTGACAGACAGTGGTCATGATTATGGTGATTGTGGTAGGGATTACGTTAATCATGCTAACTTACCATTTTCGTAATGTAATCAAATTTAATGCACGCATCTTTATTGAGTGCCTCGTTACAAATTATGTCATTCACCTGTTACGAATAACTATATTTCAATAATCAAAATGCAAATTGCATATATTAATTGTTGCTAGGTAAGACGAACATCATGGCTTGTCCTACCCAACAACACGGTACGTATTCAATTCGCATTCTGACTATTGAAATACAACTATTCATAACAGGTGAATGAAATCATTTGTAACGAGGCACTCGACAAAGCTTTGTGCATTAAATTTGATCACATTACGAAAATGGCATATTGTGTTGTTCACGCAGTTGAGTGTGGCAAGGTGATGGAAAAGATAACTCAATAAAGTTCATACCTACCGTCTATTAAAATTGATATCATTCATGAACGGAATGTAGACAAAAACAATGCTTGGGGCAATGGAGAATAACATTCAATGTAATTCTATAAATCATGTAGTCTGGTACCACCTGTTTCTGTATGTGATATAATGATGACAAGCAGGCTTTAACAATATAAAAAATCTCCCCTCCCAATATACATCATGGTAAATATCGGCATAAATGTTCATGAGTTACACTGTATATTTGATACATACATGTAGTGTTTTTGAAATCGGAGTAAAAGAAGGAGAAGAAGGAAACAATATCCGAGAATTGGCTGCCTCCTACTTCCATCTACATTCATGCCGATATACTTAAACATGCGATCTATTTCCTAGGATGTATATTGAAAAAATAAAACAAATAAATACAAAACTCCTTCCTGTCATCATTCTTATCACCTACACTAACGTGATGAGATCAAGCGGCAGACCTTGGGGTGCATACTTTGAAAATGAAATAGATCTTCATTTGCTGTTTATCTTGATCCATATCAACGGTTATAATAATCATGATGACCTCTCCAAGAATAATGCAAAAATAGGGGGAATATTCCATGTAGGATTGGTCCTTCTCGCTGTTTCTTAGGGAGTGTTATCTCGAGGTTGTCATGGTACAAGAGAATACGAGTTGACCTAGAAACAGACACGTGTCCACTTCTATAAATCATTTATAGTGTCAGACTTGCATGCTTGATGAAGGAGAAAAGCTGACAGAGAGAGAGAGAGGGGGGGAAGGAGAGAGAGGGATAGATAGAGAGAGAGAGAGAGAGAGAGAGAGAAAGAGAGAGAGAGAGAGAGAGAGAGAGAGAGAGAGAGAGGGAGAGAGAGAGAGAGAGAGAGAGAGAGGAGAGATTCAGAAATGGAGTGAAAATAGATTGAGGTTACCAGTTAGAGTTACGCTTTTTGGTCGTTTACATCATGATTTAAAACAAGAGTAGGAGAGTTGATGTTTGATGTTTGCTGGTGATGATGAGGATGATGATGATGATGATGATGATGATGATGATGATGATGATGATGATGATGATGATGATGATGAAGATGAAGTTGATGAAGATGTAGATGAAGATAATAATGGTGATGATGTGATGGTGATGATGATTTTGATGATATTACAAGTAGCAGTGGTGGTGGTAATGGTGATACCAGTGGTGACATTACGTGATATTACCCCATATTACTCAATTTAGGGATAATAATATTGGTAACGATCAAGGTCTAAAATGTAGGCCTACGTTTCACTTGTTTTATCTCTGATATGAATCAAAGGGCAAGATAGAGGGTAGGAACAGGAAAACGAGAGAGACGCCCGATGGAGAGCGGAGAAAAAAGAAAAGAAATGAGAGAGCATGCGTGAATTGAACGTTGGGAAATTGAAAAACATAAATCAATAGAATTGTGCAAATTTTGACTTATCAGAGTACATGGCAGAAGGGTTGATATCAAAATAACGGGAAAAAAAAAGAATGTTGTTGTTCAATAAAAAACAGCTTTTTGAAGCTCACGGTTCAATGCCTATTGTCAATTGGCATAGGCCACGTGAATATTCACAAAAAAAAGAACAATAAAGTAGGGACCGACACAATATTAGGGAAGTAACAATTACATTGTGACCTGCACCGGTGTAATAATTTGAGAGAACGCCTCCTTGTGGACAACATGGCAGCCCCCATAAAACCACTTCCATAATGCATTATAAATACTAGACAAGCCTAAAATAAGATTACGTTACGACTGATCAGTGCAACGGTGGCGCCTGAAATGAGTTGCTCTGCAGATAACGGTAGGATACCATATCTTACACGTTTACTGTTCAATGCAAATACAGAATTCGAGATATTGGATATTACTGTTTGATTGATTGTGTATACTGTTTTGACAGCGGAACAGACAGGCCCGACTGAAGCAAAACACCACGATGTGTACCTGTTTGTCATGTTGCTGCGGCACACAAAAGATTGAACAGACTATGTTATTTAATTAATTATGTTGTATAGGTGTAGAGCTGATTCGCTTCCTGGGCCCCAATACAACATCAGAAATAAAGGAACACTAACGAGCATGTATGGTAACCCCTCACCAAATTGGCCACAACAATACGTGCATGAACCGCAGTTATTATGAAATATCTACAAACGCATTCAATACTCTCGTGGGGATGATTGCGTTTATTGGTTTGTCTTCATTCGTTGTAACTACAGTGTATAACATCGATTACATTAGAGCTTCCCCCCCCCCCAAAAAAAAAAAAAAAGATCTGGCGTTTAATTGCTTTTACCTCAAAATGCCATTCTTGGTGAATGCCCTTTCCTTCCGTGACGAGGCAACTGCACAATCAATGTACTTACCAAACAATAGATCATATATTCATATTGACGTTATTTCATTAACAACTCGTGCAATTCCTCTTTAATGGATTCTGTTTAAGAGTCCCCTCTCTATAATCCCCAAGTTAAGAAACGATAAAATGGTAAATGGTGGGAAGGGATGTCTTGCGTTTGCATTAAAGAGGAAGGGGTGCTTGGATCTGGTCATTTTGATTTTTGTGTAAGGAATAATAATAATAATAATGATGATGATGATATTCAAAAGGTTGTGGGTTCAAAACCAATTCGATGTCCTAGAACCCAGTCCCAATTACCAGGTCCTTCAGGAAAGGAACGAGAACCGTAAGCCCACTGGTTCAGTGGGGGTTATAGATGTTTTTTGATATAATTTTATAATTTTTTTTTTTAGGGCGGAGGGGGGATTCGGGGGGCTTAAACACCAATGTTTCACATAAAAACGAATGCAAAACCCCTTAGCCCCCAAAGCCCCCAAAGCCACCCCAATTATTCTTCTGGAACCGCTCCTGCACTGGTTGTATATCTCTAAGCATTATACTTGCCTTTTTAACTGTCACTGAGAATTTAAAAAAACAATCAACAAGGAAAAAATTGCAATAGTCAATAATGATTTTTTAGAAATGTAATATTAATTAAGCCACTTTCCTTTTTCGTTATGCCCACAGATTTAAACTAAACTGGACCGTGGCAGGTAAATTGAGAGAACAACAGAAACCAGGATGGGGGATACACTGGACACCAAACCCCAAGCACATCTCCTAGAATGGGCTGAAGAACCGGCTGTCATGTTTATTAAACCAGATCATGACCAATCTGTGGCTGATAGGGGTGATATCGGAGGCTCAGTGAGCATAGGTGAGCTTCAATGAATCCAGTGAAACCTGTATATAAAGACCGCTCGAGGGAGACAGTATGTGCTCGTTGTAAACAGGTGGTGTGAATGTCAAGGATACCATACTAAATTTTTCGAGGCAAAACGCTGTTCAAGGGAACCCCTCCCCCCCCCCCCAAAAAAAAAGGTGGTCTTTATTGACAGGATTGGTGTTATTTCTATACAGGTAGTAGTTCGATAAAATGGTTTTACATTCTTTAAATAATACTTCAAGTATAATTGCTTTAAATATGTTAATTGACGGTCATAATAGGCGCACGGATATGATAGTTGGCAAAGATGTGCGTCCTTCACAAAGCATTTCATGGACAAGGCGTAAGTGGTTCTGAAAACCATTTGAGATCGATGCAGTTGCCATGGTTACACTAACCAGAAATGGAAGGATGTCTTTGATTTATATTTCTTTTTTGTTCAGTAGGACGGAACATTGAACACCTCTATAATTGATTCCGGAAAATGCATTCTTACCTTTGCCAACGGGTGTAATTGATGCTCGAACACAAAATAAAATTTCATTTCGTTGATGCAAAGTTTTTATCAAAAAGCATCAACGGTGCTATTTGGTAAGGGGAAGGTTATGTTAATAACCACATCCAAAGTGAAAATTAAGTCGGGTGTTTGATTTTGCTTCCAAATGGCAAATCTCTTCAACAGAAATACCGTGCACATATCCATTTGGTTTCCTAGGGTAACTTCTTTTCTCTGGAGGCCTTATGACACATTTATATATTTTTGATTCTGCTTAGTTGATGTACATAAAAGAAAGTGTCAGAACTGGTAGTTTAATGGTACAGGTTGATCACTGTAAACTCGGCATCGAAAATAATGAAAATTACTATTTTTAATTAATTAGAATATCAATCATTTAATGATAGGTGTCACACACAACAACAACAACAACGATGAATTATGAGTATTGGCTCAGATCGTTTATTGATTATTAACAGCAAGAGAGATCTCAAGGATTATCCGAACGCGATGAAGGGGATGGGGAGAGGGTTAAGGTGTAAAAGCAATGGTTGACACGCAATAAGAATCTCAACATTCTAATAGGGGCGGGGTGGAGCAAGGGCCCTGGTGGCACGTATGTGTATCGATGAAGGGGGTGATCACGACATCACGTGCCCACACATGCCCCTGGATACGCCACTGAATAAGTAGAAGTCGATTCATTCAGGCATATTAACTGGCAATAAATAGCTCAAGCATTATTTACGCTCTTTATTTCGACGATTGTTCTAAAAAGAAACTTAGAGGTAAGTTACATTTGAATTACTAACCAAGCGCGTAGCCAGGATTTAGGGGGATGGTGCATGGAGGGGGAGCTTTGCCGTTTCATTGAATTATTAGAGAAAGAAGACGGTTCGTTGTACTTTTCTCGACTCTTAATCCTTGTCTAAATTCAGTTTCTTTTGACGTTTCATTAAATTATTAGAGAAAGAAGACGATTCGTTGTACCGTTCTCGACTCTTAATCCTTTTTCTTCCTACTTTCTCTTCCTTTCTTCTTTCTCTTTTTTGTTTTGTTTTTGGCCGGCGTTTTTTTTTTGGGGGGGTCGACCGCCCACCCCCCCCCCCCCCCCCCCCCTCTGGCTACGCGCCTGTTACTAACCGGTATGTTTCCTTTTTGTATCCGATTCATCAAATCTTTAAGCCTTATATGCTAATTTAAAGCAGAGATTGACGGAGGATTTAGTTTTAGCATCATTCGATTTCGCACTTGTTTTGGCAGCTCCCGCGGTCTTGAAAATGTCATGTCTGTCACTTGCGGGTTTTCATCATATTTGTTTTTGCTTGAAATGACACTGCCCCCGAGTGTACTTTGGGCTCGCTTTTTCAAACCATATTTTCTTGTGTTTTTCCTCTGCTTTTCTCTTCAACAATGGAATGTCTAAATTCATTGAATTGAGATTGATTGAATCAGGTGACCTTCATTCAAAATGTAATCCTATACATATACGAAGAATGAAAACAAAATAAATTACGCACAGTGAATTTGGGGCATAATTTGTTAATGTATCAGTTTTTATCATCTTACACAATCTATATTGATTAGCATTAAAGGTCATTAAAGTTTCAAGGTACTATGAAATTGCTGCATTCCTGTTTTCCGAATATGATAATTTTTGAAATATTGATCACCATTTTCAGACCATGTTTCAAAGTAATCATTCCAGTAAAAAAAAAATATATATATATATTTTACCAACAAGCGAAGTCATAATTTAAAAAAATTATATTTTTTGAATGATATACACTTCATAGAAATGTACGAATCAAGGCAAACTACTTCGCACCCGAATATGAGGCAACGCGTCGTGCCTGCATGTTGCCCGAACACTGGTCATTTCAACATTCGCGGGGGTGGGGGGGGGGGGGGGCTGCAACCCCCTAGGCTCCGTCTCATAAGCATATGCAATTGGGTCAGGACATCCTTCTTTCCTCATCAATCAGTTATTACACTTTTCCATCGAAATCGTTCGGCATACCTCATTATGCATTGTCCTAATCCTCCAATGTATATTTTGTTTGATTCTGTAAAATATTTTTGTTTGTCTTCCCTAGAACTCGGGATAACTATTAACCTTAAACATCGTAAGGGCAGGAAGGGTATTTAGAAAATACGAGGTACTTGATTAGGATTGATAGAACCTTCTTTTGACCTTTTCAAATTCTGGCATAGATACTACAAAAATGTATTTTTTGAATAAAAACGGTGTTCTAACGTGGCGGCGTATTAGGAAATGGCTAAACAGGGGGCGAGATGTTCCTGTGTCAAGTGAATGGATGCCATCGCCAGCATGGCCAGGGCATCTTGAATCTTGATGCGCGTCCAGTAATACCTTTCTACCGTATCCGGACACCTACCCCCTGGACAATCACCCTCTAGGACAACTAACCCCTAGGGCAATCACCCTCTAGGACGACTACACCCTAGGACAACTACCCCTGGACAACTACCCCCCAGACAACTACCCGGCTAGGTCAACCACCCTCTAGAAAAACTACCCCCTAGGATTGTTGTCCGGGGAGGGAGTACTTGTCCTAGAGGATGGTTGTCGTTGGGGGTAGTTGTCTGGGGGTGGTTGTCCGGGGGTAGTTGTCCTAGGGGATATTCGTCCTAAAAGGTAGTTGTCCTAGGGGGTATTCGTCCTAAAAGGTGGTTGCCCTAAGGGGTGGTTATCCTAGGGGTGGTTATCCTAGGGGTGGTTTTCCAGGGGGTAGGTGTCCTAGATCCCTTTCTACCATATAATACAACCCGTACTGTATGGTAATTTGTGGTCGGAACTATACGTTTTTTGGTATTAAAAATGCCTCAGACTCGTGAAAGCTGTCGTTCTAAAAGTCCACAAACATAGATGTATCACAGCGAACGAAGGAGGGGGGGGGGGGAGGGGGCGTTCGGATGAATTCTGGTCCGGTATTTCGATCAGATGTGCCTTTTTTGCGGGGGGGGGGGGTGGTCTCTCTAAAAAGCGGATCTCATACTTCAAGTCTTCTGTCGTATGCTAAATACGCCTCTATTACGTGTAATAACAGTAAAACAATAATAGCTACATTATATATAGGCCTATCCACCCCACGGGATGGTCAGGGCGCGTACGAAGTATTATCATTGCCTTAATTTTAGCCCAGCTGCCCTAAAGCCTAAAGTACATGAATAGGATGAACTCTAATCGTTGTTTTTCTTCTTAATTATGAAGTCATATGATCCCGCATGCGGCGATCATTGTTTGTTTGTAGTTGAAATGATACATAATATTTTTCTGCATGTGTTGACATTCGTGGTTACATGATTGTAATATAAACAAACATGATTGACATGATTATGTAGCTCAAGGCCAATCAATGTATCTATAGGGTATTGCAAAAAAAGAAAATCCAGAAAGCCATGATTTTAAGTATGATAAGAACCTGCATTATTACTCTTTTACCATTATTGTTTATCACGTATGGGATACCATTGATATTTACGACTGCTGGTGGTATATAAGTTGACGACTACGGGTTGTATGATAATTATGACTCTTTTTATTCGTCTTAATATTATCACGAGATCAGCATGTGTATCAATAATGCTACCCTAGTAGTGACTGTAAGTAGTGTTACTGTAATTTTACTGAACTGGTCTGTAAACTAAACCGCTGACAATCGTGTGGTTTTTTGATTTCCTTGATCTTATACGAGAAGCTTTATAAACAGAGTAAATGCATCCAGCAGAGAGAAGTAATGGACAATTACGATTCGTGAAATTTCACTCGGAAGAAACAATCAATAGAAACAGGGAAATTACACAGTTTTAGGAAAGAATCAAACAGAGAGAAGATATATGATGCTGATACTATTTAAATAATATTGTCGAATTGGTAATGTGGAAAGTACATGCACCGGAAGGAGGTGGTGGGGGAGGAAGGAGGATGAGGAGAAGAAGAAGAAGAAAAAGAAGAGGAGGAGGAGGAGGAGGAAGAAGAAGAAGAAGAAGAAGAAGAAGAAGAAGAAGAAGAAGAAGAAGAAGAAGAAGGAAAGAAAGATGAAAAGGAGGAGATCATGATTAAGAGGGGAAATCTTGACTAGAGAGAGAGAGAGAGAGAAAGAGAGAGAGAGAGAGAGAGGAAATAAGGGTTATCGGGAGAAAAGGATGGAGAGGGGGTAGATTACAAATAGGATGAGGAGTTCGTGGGAAAGGGAGGGAGGGACAGAGAGGGGAAATGGACGAATGAAGATGAGGGGGAAAAGAGAAGAATAGAGTTACATCCAGGCCTGGTTACATCTCAAATATATACCATTGCTAAATTTGTCATGTGACGGGGAGAATTCCCAGCAGGCCTTTTACTTGATGCTCTCTCGCCGTGTCCTGGTTGCTTATTTCATCTTCAGTCATACTCCGAGAGGCAGGCGACCAGGAGATGACGATCAACTTTCTTCGCTTTGGTCGCGCACTTTTTTTTCCTCCTCCCCACCGCCAGCATCTTCACATCTCTTCACTGAGCGACTGTGCATTCTGAGCTGAGACGCGCCAGATATCGTTTGCATCAATGGAGGCTGTTGAGAAGTATTAACAGTTCATCATTCCCATTGTTTACGATTTGGGCGCAAAAGGCTTAGGTGAAATATCTTTTGAAAACTCCTTGAAAGTCTCATATTTACATGATTGAC